>JAQIXP010002707.1:0-14515 GCA_034700285.1 Proteroiulus fuscus
TGGAAATATAAAAGTGGAAAAAGTTGATTCTGTTAAAGAAAGTTAAATAATTATTAATGAGTAACTTGAAGTAAATAAAAATGCATATCCTTGTTCTTATGTTCTTCTTGCAGCACACGTGTGCATAACTATTATGACGTAACCTGGATAAGTTTTTTTTACTGCAGTCCATGTGGGTTGAGGGAAGTGTTTATGGAAATAAAGTTTTCTTTATAAAAATAGTTGGGATTGTGGGGGGCCGGTGAGGGGAAATGAATTTAAGGAAAATAATTCATTTAGTAAGTTAATTTTAATTAAATTACTTTATTTTCAAGTGTCAATTTATTACCCTCAAATTTTAAATAAATAAAAATAATCAGTTTATGATTTGTATATTAATATTAAATAATATTAATTAAAATCAGTATCAATGAATAATAAAATTAAAATGATTAGATAAATATTAAATTGCTTGCTTTCTAGTTCACTCTTATCTTGAGCAGGGCATACAATTATCATTACCACAAGTTTTTTTGGAACTTGAAACCACTATTGGCAGCATTTAGGTAATGTACTGTTCTTGGTTGTGCTGGTCATCCGTTTCTTGGGTAAACTAATGCTGTACATGGTTTAGCAAAATCAATCTAGAAATCTGTTTGGAATTATGGCTAGTTCACTCTTATATTGAGCTGGGTATACAATTGTTTCACATGTTCTCAATACTTTGTTTCTGGGGTTGTAGTCACTATTTCCAACATTTTGGCAATATTGTTCCTGATTATGAGTGAAACAGGTGCTGCTGCATGGTCACCCATTTCCTGAAAAAAAATTACAGCATTTTAGCAGAAAAGCTAGAAATCTGTCATAAAATCAGTTTGAAAAATGGCCTCTAATGAAAAGAGCTGCAGTTATTTATTATGATGGCAATCTCCATTCAAAGAATAGAAGAGAGTTACGAATGATCCACTTGCTAACGAAAAATGCAGATATGATATGCAGATAGCAATGGCCCCATGATGGAGTCTCTACAGATCTAATGGATGAAATTATCCTTTCTTTCCACAGGACTCGCTTCTGATTGGCTGTTTTCATCCTCTTTTTTTATATATATTTCAGACTGGGATTGATAACTGTTAATTCACTCAAGGGTGTTAATTACCTGTGTTATAGTCTGTGATGGCAACACACATCTGGCTTCCAAATATATTGGAGAAGTCATTATTTTCGTTCAATGGCACCAAGAATAACTGATTTCAAAACCAAAGCATTCAACCATGATCCCTATATGCTTATTTCAATGGAACCCAATAGAGGTCGCCCCTTTGTAGCACTTTTTATGTCCGATTTTGCATACATGACACGGTGTGGACCAAATGGGACTCCCCTCGTTTTTTTAGAAAGGTCATGTAGGGTCAGATCTGGTGAAAAATGTAAACTCATCCAAATGTTTTGTTGTTCATGCATGTATCAACTATATGTAGGTGGCAGGGTAGTCGCACCCCTAGTGTTAGCTTTAAGAATCAATTGGGATTATAGATTATTTCCTCCAGGTGGCACACTATGCCATGGTGCAAGCCTATTGGATGAAACCATAGACATATATACACACATAATGTGTGTATATGAAAACTATAAATGAAACTCAAAGTTTAAAGCCTGGGGCTGTAGCTTTTCCAGTAGGTGGCAGGGTAATCGCAACAATGAGTGCCCCCTGATTTCAAGTTTAAGAATTTCCCTCCAGGAGGCGCAGTATGTTACTCACTAGTAGGTCTTAAAAGAAAATGGGTGCTGCTTAAGCTTATCATAATAGCTCGGCTCAGTTAAAAGAAGATCATTTTTCTTCATTGAAAAATTGGAGTTTTAATGGTAAACATTGCGTTTTCTTACTTTAAAAACAGTTCTTTTTACAGAATAGCTGCATGTTTTTAAGAGTGAGGTAGATTATATAAAACAGTCTCCATGCATATCTATTTGAAACTTAAATTTCATGGATTATTTGCAGTATTTAAGAGTCAAAACGTAAATCTACAAATGTAAAACAAAAGTGGTTCCTGCTGGGTCTCAAATTTATTAAATATAACCAATTTTTGAAGTCAAATTTAATAAATTAAGTCATAATTTGGTTCCTCGATATAAATAAATGTACTCGTATAGTACTAATCCCTATGTTCCCCCGGCAACCATTTTTGATGAACGTTTCTGCGGTCGTACGCCTTCCGCCCCCTTAGTTTTCACCATTGTGACGTCATGTTTCCGTTGACTACCAGCGCTCTAAGCGGCACGTGGACATAATACGAGGGAGTGAGGAGCACAAATCGTTTTCTCTTGTAATCGTAACAGATGGCTACAAACTTTTCTCCAATTATTGCAACTCTGAATTTGGATAATTTGAGGGAAATGTAACACGTGGCCATGAAAGAATTATGGGAAAATTCCCATTTGTGGAAATGCTTTGATTTGCCAATTAATGAAGATATTGAACCAGTGCAATAAATTATTTTTTTTGGAAAAATGCTTTTCAGAAGCCATCTTAATTTTCTCTTATTTTTATTGCAAAGGCAGTGTCTTTAGGTGGTTTTTTTTTGGAAAAATAAAAATATACTAAAAAGTATTGGGAAATATCTATGGCTTAATTCACAACTAGCGAATGAGTCAATTTGTAAAAATTAAAATAAGTGTACCATTGTGATCCTGGAAGTGCCCCTAATTAGCCTAAAGTTACAGGAATTACTTTAACCAATAATTGTTAAAGTTACAGAAGTAAAGAGTTGCAAATATCTAACAAGGTATCATCCCTAAAAGTTACAAGAAGCAAATGGCACCAATCGTTTGTTCACTTTTTTAAAAATAGTTCAGGACAGGGATTTTTATAACAATAGAAGTAGCGAATGTGACACTTTGTTTGCGTTCAATTTATTCAATAAGTCAACTAATGGATGTGCACATTCACTACCTTACACTTTATTTATTTCGCTTTCTTGCAAACTTAAAGTCAAACTAGCGAATTTACATTTTTAAAGGCTTTTATTTCTCAAATGACTTAATTTACTAATTTAATTATTTAACAAAAAAATAGCCCATTCCCTATAAAATATATATATTGTTTTATCTGTTCACCAAATCTTTCCCTTTCACCATTGTTTATTTCCATAAAAACGTTATTATCTCAGCCAACTTTTGGCTCATTTGCTACTTTTGAATTAATACATTGATGTATTATTAGCCTAATTATGCCATGCAGTGCAGTTTTTTATGTTTTTTAAATTGATTAATGTATAAGTGATTTTTGGAGACCATTTCTTTTGTAAAAGTATTGAAATTGTATTTTGTTTTTAACAAAAATGCATTAAATAATTTATAAAATTGCTGGATTTAAAAAAAAAAATAGCAAAACTTATGGTAATTTAACATGAATTTTGTGCTGACCAATACACTTACTTGCAACTGTCATAAGAATCAGACACATGCACATGTTGAATTTGTTCCCACATATAAATTGGACATGCCCTTGACCTTTCCGATAATTCAGCGCCCAACTGCGGTGGAAATCGGCGTAATTACTGTGCCTAGGCAAGCGTGGAGCTTCACGCCAGATGGATGCATCATAAAGGATGACGGGAATTTTTAGACAATTTTTTTATAAATTATTATTGTTAGGTATAATTTCACATTAGGTAGGTGTTTTCCAATTTAACGCTTCATTCTTTTTAAGAAAAAAAAAATATTATTATTTTTAACTCTTGCTGTCCTTCATAAAATATCACGCCCTCTGTAAACATGCTTAGATACTAAAGAAAATGCAAATTCAGAAGTAATAAACAAAATAAAACTATCTTTTAAGATTAGTATAATTGACTAATGCTTGTTTTTAAAAACAGAGTATTCTGATTCAAGCCTGGAATCTCTTGGCTCAAGGTTCCAAGCTTAAGATTACAGGCTCGAGACTATTTTGAGCTATATTTTGAAAATAGCTTATATATAATAAATGAAAACCTAATGGAAAGTCAGGGAATTCGATGTGGTGCGTATTTTATAATTCTATAGCATGACCTATTGGCCACCATTTTTCAGCCCAATAAATTAGCTAACACCAGAGGAACGACTGACCTGCCACCTATAGGACAAGCTACAACTATATAGAGTTGTTGCAGTCATTCTTTTCACGTTAAGGATTTAGAGAGTATAAATGCACAACCTTATCATTCATATGCTAATGAATGGAATTCATAAATGAAAAAGCCCGATTATGCCTAAATTAAAATTCGTAAAGTGTCCCATTTGGGGAAAAAATTCATTTGAAATAGGTAATTATTACCGTTTTAAGTTCACATATTACATTGGTAAGCTCTTTAATACCCCATAATAATATCCCATTTCCCCCTATCTGTTTCTAATCCGTTCTTTAAACATTGTTTTTTAAGAACTTTTTTTGCCCACATTGTCAATTATTGCCTATTGGAGAATGAGTTAAGGATTAAAATTATTATCCATTTGCACCCATATTGCTCATAAAGCTTATTTATGGTTGAATAACAATAGACTTTGCATGGTTAACGTTGACGTAGAAATTAGAGTGTTTATTCTCGTATATTTTGAAAAATAATCGCATACATTTCTGCAGAAAAATAATCGCATACATTTCTGCAGAAAAAAATTTCGTTGTTTTTCTGCAGCTGCTCAGTTCCTGTAGAAATTCGTTACATTTATAGTCTTGACAAACAAAAAATATTCTGACAGAAACCAGTTATATGTGTAGGCCTATAGTGTTTTTATGCATGTTCCCTTCCTCCCCACCCACCCCATCGTAATTTTCATGACTTCTTTGAAATTTAATAGTGTTTTTAAAGTAGAAAATTCACAGAATATTATGAATCAATTTTCTACGAATTTAGTAAGCTTAATATTTCTTTAAAAAGTCATAAGCCTTAAATGGTAGTGGCATGGATTTTATGTTCTGAGTTTATGAATTTTTTCACAGCAGGTATTTAGTTGTTTTCTAAGAAATGATTCTATAATAGTAATTTTCATGCAGAATGACCAGTTTGCTTAATTTTGTAATAATGTTATTTTGTCTAATAGTTTTTATTTTTTTCTTTCAGGTAAGCCATGTGCACATTTTGTGTCTATTTTATTGATAAAAGCAAGCGATATTTCTCCAGAGTAAGTAACATTACTTATAAATTTATTTATTATTATGAATAATGTGTAGTTATTAAATTTGTGAACATAAGGTGCAAATAGGCTCTCGGATTACTACACTTGACCAATATATTTTGGCCATAAAATTCTACCTCATATTAATCTATTTTAGTTCAATGAGTTATATTTTCAATGCATTATGGATTCTCATAAAATGTAACAGTATATATAATCCCACTAAATGCTTCTATTAAAATGTTAAGGTTTTGGTAAATATTAGTCTAAAATTGTTTAGTAAACTGCAGATATTCCTACAATGTTTCTATATTTTTGAAAAGAAATTCGTAAAAGTTTTGAAACAAATGTCCTACATTTCCTATAGAGGACTACAAGCATTTTTGCATTTTAATATATAGCTAACTCATGGAATTTAGCTGCAGAAATTCAGGAAAAACTGGTATGGATTCCCATACGAATATTATTATACGGTACAAAAATGCTTTTTGAGTCCAAAAATTTCAAATGAAAATGAAAGTTTAAATTTTGACGAGAATGTGGTTCCAAAATACCAAGAGAGCTGCAGTATATAAGTCCTTTTTCACTAATGTTATTATGCATGAGGATGAGTTAGTGGCAGGGTATCCCTTTTATCATGAAGGTATTAGGACCTCTCAAAGGCCAGCCTAAAAGCTTATGGTCAGTTGATGATTGTGGTTACCTGGACTCACAGGGAATAAGTACATTGTGCCGCACGAATATAACATGTAGAATGGGGTAGAAACAGAAAAAAGGACTATGGGGATGATACATGGTGGGACAGAGAAATAAAAAGTGAGGGGAGACTTTTGAAAAGTTGGGTTTTTAAATAATGAGGGCTCCTATTCATGGGGGACCCTCTTAAGCCGGATTAGCATGTTGAAATGTTGATGACCAAACTCCAGATTTATAATTAAGTTGGAAGTCATGCACTTAATTTAAGGGAATTTTTGTGAAATTGGTGCTGCCACATTCTATTTATAGAGTGGATTGTTATGGGCCCTATTATTTCACCCGGAAAATAAAATAAATTGAATTTAACCATGGGAACCACACGAACCTTGTAGCTTTCCTTAAAAGCGAGGAATTAAATTCAGAAACTCATATTACTTAATTCTCCCCTAGGTACTTGAATCTCATATATAAGTAGGGATGAAAGTTGCCCTGCTCTTGCCATTTGAAAATAATTAGGGAATAGTTGTTTTGACCTGGGCCTGCCACCAAACGGCAGTTTTATTTCGATCGTTTGCAGTAGCTTTTCATTGGCTCTCTGTGGCATGACAAAGTGCGGGTTACAATTCGTCTGCTATTGTGAAGTTAGAACCTTTTAATTCATATTGCCTAAATTTTAGGATTTTGATAGCCAGCTATAATCCTAACCTATACAGTTTGTCATGTCACAGAAAGCCAATAGAAACTCCCTTGGATGGCACTGCATGCAAACGATCAAAATAATATTGGCACTAGGTGGCAGCAACAGGTCCAGAAATTTGGGATAAAATCTTACGCTATATAAATTTTCCAATATTTTTATTTTTCTATGTAACGTTGACTTGTAGCCTGAAGTTCATATAAGTTGAATTACGTGTAGCCTGAAAAAGATCTAAAAACTTAGATTTTAAAAGCGTATAACTTGACTATATACGTCATCCTGAATAGCATATAATGCTTATTGTCAATTTTGTGAACTGTATAACCCACAATAATATAACTGCATGGAAATATCTTGGGATATTTGCAGCTGGAATTTCTGAAGTGCATATAAGCTCCACAAGTAAGATTTAAAACTGAACCTAATTTAAACTGGAAATGTGTTATAAAATGAATAAGTTCAAATATGAATTGCATAATGCTATAAGAAATGCAGTAAGATATTACTGAAACTAAATGTATACTAAAATTGGGTTATTGATGATCATTGATAGTTATATAGATATAGTTAAGGATTATATTTAATTATACAGTTATGTCATTTAAGTTATAATCATGAAACTTTGATTATATGGTAGGCCTACTTGGTTTGGATGGAGATCCAGTTATACGCATTTTCATTAATGCATTTTTAGTTATTGTTTGTTAAATCATAGATTCATGCAGTTATACCCACTTTCAATTCCTATTTGTTTGTGTGTGTAAATAAGGATCAAAATTAATGCTAATATAGTCTCATTTGGTTATTTAATTCATTTATGTAATGATTAGTTTTAAGGCTCATTCTGAGCTACATTAGAAACATGATTTTTAGCATAAAACAATGAGTGCATTTTGCATATACTAACTTCACTCACTGTATTTGTATTGAATTTGCCAATGAAAGATGTTCTCATTATTACAGTTTTCCTATTGTCCCATCTATTTGAGGCCCATTTTTTCCACTCTTTTCAATATTTCTATGCCATCTGCCAGAACATTGTGAGGCCTATCAAAATCCCCCTGACTTGAAAATTACTCCCTTAACAATACTGGCATTGTGGTCATCCCATCACAATACCTTTGGAAATGGCAGACTTTTAAAAATATCACAATGGAAAATTTGTAAGTGAATATAGATGATTATGTAAACTTTTATTGGAGCATGTAGTGCACCTTTTGTTTAAAATTTGAGATATTGGAGAATTTTATACGGTTATTGGAGAGTTCAATAGGAGAGTTTCGAGTGCTAATTTTGGAAGATTTAGGGTCCCTTGCTTTTCTGGAAACGTATGGCCTACTGGAAATTATGCTGGCTCATATTTAACAATTTGAATAATTGCGAATAATTAGCATTTATTTTGTAATAAAGCATTTTTTTATGGAAATTTCTTGTGTAAATGGCTTGTAACTCGAGCTGGTAATTATCAAAATGATCCGTCATTGCTATTAGTTTTTATGGATAATAAATTCCACTTTGTGTACTTCTCTCAACCAGAGAATGAACTGGAAAAGCTTAAGAAATCATAACTAATAATCTGAGTTACTCTGACAAACTAAGCAACATGATAAAAACTCAGGGATTGTCAGAAATAGTAAGGGAAACAAAATTCTGCCAGGGAAAGTCAGGGAAAATTTTGAAAATAACCAAGTAAGCCAAATAAATTTTTAAAATTACTGAGCAAGTCAGGGATTTTTTTTAAATTTTCTATAAATATTTAATTCATTTTTCAAGATTGTAAATATTAAATTTATACTGAAAGTAAGATAAGTAATGTCAGGATCCATCAGTTTATTTTAACTAAGCATGCAGTGTCAAAGAAAACTGGGGTTTTTTGTCAGGGAAAGTCAGGGAAACTATCTTGCGGAATAATTTTGAACCCTTGTCTAGTAAATAAATAGACATATGGGAAAATCATTTGGTTAATGTTCTTCAATTAAATGGACAGTCTATAACTTTGAAACAAGTTGATTTTAGGCAAAAGAGCATAAAAAATTATGATAGACATGGAACTTACAATTCGAATTGAGCCTACAAATCATAATTATATAAGATGTCCTGAATACGTGGCTTTGGATGAAAATAGAAAGCCCAAGTAGGCATTATTTCACTGGCACTGTAGCGCCTTCTACTGGATATACGGCATCAACTCTCATGGAGCACATAGACAAACACATCTTAGAGGGCGCCACCAAATAGCACTGCTTGCTGAAAGCTATGGAAAAAATGGCGCCTAATATAATCGATATTGTCTAGTAAGTGTGTACAATTTAAATATCACTTGTTACAAAGAGGGACTTTCCCTTTAATGATACATGTATTTTTTCTGTGCAAAAGATATAGTTGAAAATAGTACATCAAAATAATTTAGGTTATGTATAAAACAAAATGGCGCCCTTTGCTCAATCTATTTTGATAATTACTTCATATTTTTTTTAGTCATTTACTATATAGTGGTAGCCATCTTGCCTTCTAATCTTCCGATTGGCTGCAGTGTTTGTCGAACATCTCCATTTGTTTGAAAACTAGATGAAACTACCTTGATTTTTCCGAAAATATGAAAAATGAATGCCAATCTTATGATGTATGGCAGCCAATTTGATGCCATTTACCAATTGGGGTGACATTCTAGATTCTGCACTTACATTTTATGTCCTGAAGCCAATGCCAAATATTGCAAAATTTTAAGTTAAAAAAAGAAAAGAAAAAACAATCTTAATTTTCTGCTTCAAGATTGCTTTTGGCCTTTAGCTTCTGTTTCATTGATTTTTGCTGCAACCCCCTCCGTTCCCTATTTCTAAATTTTGTCGGAATTGAAGGGTATATTCTGTGGATATCTGAGATTTATAACTCATTGTAATGAGATGTTAGCATATATATCAAACTTAAGTCTCAAGAGAGATCTTTCCTCAAACTGGTTTAAGGATATGCTGTCTTTTGAAAACCTATCTTAATTCATATTGCACTGCATTTAATTAAAAATGTCTTATTATAGGCTCACTTAATTGATCGATTTTGGTTCACCAGAGTTTTAATGCTGGCAACTTTCATATATTCTGCTAATAAAATATTTATATTAAGCTTCAGCACGAATTAATAAATGTGTTTCCCAAACGATAACGAAGATCGAAAGGAAACATAAAAAAGATGAAATGAAGGATTTAACGTTACCATGAAATAAATTGAAATTAAAAGGTTGGATTGATGACAGAAATGAAGCTTTTGGGATGATGGATAAAGTGGAAAAACTAATACTGAATTTGTACTTTAATTTAATTAGATGGATTTTTAGTATAACCGAAACTATTCTCTAGCCAGTGTTTGGTAATTAATTGCGTTATAAACATGTCTGGTTTAGAGCAAGCACTATATTAATTGAAAATAACATTTCTGAATATGTTGTGTGCTAAACATAAAATTTGGTAAATTATTGTATGTGTATTTGAGGTTGAAAAATGCAGGCAGAGATTCATTAAATTTGTTTTGACAATGTGGCTCAGTTGCAAAATCAGTTAGAGACAGGTAGACCTACTTGGAATATAGTTTGGCAAAGTCAGGCTAATTTGTCTATATTTTTGAGTAAAGTTAGGCAAATAGGCAAAAGGAAAGTATATTACTTAATTATAGAGGAAATTCTTTAATTAGAATGAGCAGCAATATTAAAGAAAATAGCCTTAACGTTTTCAAAATACCTGGTCAAAAGTCATAACATGTCATTCTTTAGCCAAGGTCATAAAAAGTCATAAAATTTGCCTTAACTTTACACGTGTGGACATTCAGACTTTTGCATGTAAAACTGAAACACATGAAATTGCTAATGAAAAGTGGTGATTTTCTGAATATCATTTTTATGCCAAGTTTGTATACAGTACAATTGAAGCAAACATTGTAGACATAATTAATAAATGATAATATGAAAAAGTGATAAAAAATCATACACATACTTATCCGCTAGATTATCATCATAAAAAGTCATATCTTATCAATTAAACTACAAGAAAAATAAAATTTGACAAGGCAAAATGTGTAGAAAGTAAGAATTAATCTGGCAAAAATTTAATAAATAGATGTTGATAAAATTCAGGAAAAAGTCAGTACACTATATATTTGATATAATTCATTGGCAAACCTGAATTAAATAATATGTTATTGATTATATATACTCTAAATACCAGTTTAAAATAATATAAAATTAAGCACAAAATGCAAGTATTAATCAAATGCAATCATCTAAATCCAATTATTGGATAAATGTAGCTTGTGTATTTTCATTCTGGTTTTACTTTCAATATTTGGGAAGGAAAAAATTAAAAATAAAATCATGTATTTAAAATAGTAAATGCAAAGTAGAATTCAAAACATTGGAAATGTGAAAATGGTAGCACTTCAAGACTATAATATCAAACTACATTTTGCAGTTCAATTAATTGCTCAC
The DNA here is from genome assembly GCA_034700285.1 of Proteroiulus fuscus. Classification (NCBI taxonomy): domain Eukaryota; kingdom Metazoa; phylum Arthropoda; class Diplopoda; order Julida; family Blaniulidae; genus Proteroiulus; species Proteroiulus fuscus. The sequence continues at coordinate 11,001 of JAQIXP010002707.1, forward strand.
ACTTAAAACTACGTTTTGTTAGGCCCATTAATTCACTGGCAAATGCCCCATACCTCATTCAGTACCTGCCAAAGGCTCCCTTTAGCAGGGATCCCATTAGAACGTCGCATGGGACATTGGTTTTTTAATACTTGAAATATTGCTATTTTTATTTTGTAAGGAAAGGGTTGGTCCTTCAAAGTTTTGGTCCATTGATTATTGTACACGCAAACATTTATGCACTTATTAATAGACGCGTGGGACCCATTTTAAAACACGTGCTGAAGAACAAAAAAAAAACATCAACAACTTTTGTGTCGTTTTTTTCAGCCCACACAAAGGATTTGAAGCCATGCAATGCTTTATATTCGATACAGAAGCTATGAAAGAACATTTGGTCTCATGTTTCCTTTGCTTTTGCTGTTTTTTTAACATGTTTTCCTGGCATTCACAAACTTTTTATGCACTTTATTGCTTTTACAATATTTATAAAGAAGCACTGCATGAAAATGGGATTACATGATCAGATGGGGGAAAGAAGATAAGTTTTGGTTAGGGTTCTGTAATCACTTGTTTGCAGATGGGGCTATTGTTATTGGTCCTATAGTTCGAAGGACTTTTGTTTGCTGAATTTTGAATTTTTTTATCAAAATATTTTGGTTTTAGTCATAAGAAATGCCCCTTGATGCAGGCATACATTATTACTTCTATGGTGTATGGTGTTGCCTAGTTGAGGGGGTGCCCCCCATTGTGGGCTGTTTTTATAGCTTCTGAGAAATGTGGGGTTGCCCGAAATCAGGCGCGCCCCTTGAAAGTAGGCAATCACTGATTGCTTCGGTGTTTTGCTGGGCTGCCCATTTACTTCAGTTTTGGCAAAAATAAAGTAGATTATGCGAATTTGATTGTAAAAAAATCCTTAATAATATTAATTAAATGTAGAAATGATGTTTGCTAGTTTAAGCCAGTATATTCTTGCTATCTGAAAATACATTTTCAATAGAAATGGATTTTTATTGCTTTGGGAGCCAAATGCATTCCTCTCATGTAACAAAAAAGCTATGGTAAACTTTATTATTTAATTAAAAAAAAACTGTTTGCTTATTTATTTATTGCTTTTTCAAATTTTTCCCAAGCATATAGGTTACTTATTGATAGGCTCCTGTTGGAGGGGTAGTACTCACAAAGGATTTTCTAGCAAATGATAAAAAGGGGTAAATGCACTACTGCTATATCATACGTATAAATACACACAATGTAATAATTAAAAGCCTAGATTAACCCTTTGAAGTTTGAAACTGGGGTTTTCTCAATGGACCCATGTAAGGTTGATTGCATTTCACCGGTCACGTGTTTAGACGTATGTTTTACGCTCTTTTGGATTTTTACGAGTGTGAGCTGTGAATGGTTCAAAATGCCAAAACCATGACTACGAATTGTTTAGAAGCAAAGGGGTCAAGATTGTTATTTGGAAAATAATGGCTTACCCTTTGACATCCGTAGCTCACTATCTTTAAATATTGTTATTTACGATTATGTGTTTTATTTATGATCTCATCTGACTGTAGCACCCTGGATAATAGGATCACTACAATGGCTTATTGTTGTTTAGGCATATGCAGGTTTTCCAATCCTGATAATGTAGACTTTAAAAAAAAAATTGAAAGCATTGGTTTTGTTTGGACCCCCAAAATGCACGTCATTTTGGGGTGTAAACTCCACATACATTCAATACTAACCACTTGGTATTAGGAATCATATATATATGTAAATAGGAAAGTCTCAACTTGTTACAAGTTATTTTTAAAATAAACACAAGCAATAGTGGAGAAGGACATAGAAATAAATATTTTCATTAGACATACCGTAATTCAGAAATCATGACTTTTTTGTAATACATGGATGTTCCCACTTTATCATATTATTACAAAAATGACTGGCGCCATCTAGTAGTTATTTTTGTAAATTAAACCATTGAAAGTGTTAATGTATGCTGCGATACTTTTTCTTTATGGAGTAGTTATGTGGGTAGAATTCTTAAGATGGCTGGCAAAATCGAATTGTAATACTCAACTTTATCAGAAGATGACACTATTTTTTGTGCAAAAGATTGGATTACTTTTGTGAAAAGAATTTTATCAAAAAATCAAACTTTTCAAATATATGTATTCAATGGAAAGTACAGTAATATTAATTAGAAATATTTCAGTTTCTTACCTCTTCTTAAGGAGTTGTGGATATATGTACAATTTTACTGATTAATATCAATTTTTTACTTTTTATATTGACATGCACTTTATATTATTGTATTTTAAATTACACATTCTAAGATTTTAAAAATTTTAATTTTATCTTCTCATATTGAAATCTCTATTTAAACTTCCATAGTACCCCTTGCCCTTTCTAATATAATTATCCATTTGTTTTAAAAATGTATGAAATTTATCATTAACTGTCTTTATTAACTTACAATTTTTCTTTTGCAAATTTTTTTATATCTTTTTTTTTAAATATTACTTTTTGATTTAAAATCTTAGATTAATTTCTTTAATTGTTGGAAATAGTTATAATTGAAGTATAGTGTAGTTGACATTATGCATAAATGTCATCATTTTTTCAATTTACTTTCTCTTTGTATTAAGGTGTCTTTTTAAATTTATAATAATGCAAGTTTCATTTTAAAATTTCTGTCAAAAGAAATTGGATTTCCCAACAATCTAAGCATCTTTTCTTTTTTTCTATGTTCATTGCAATGTTTCTGAGAAATTTTTTTTAAATTTTAAAACTTGAAGTAATACTCATTTCAAATTTATTCCTTGAATTTATATCAATTAATTTTATCTAAATGTAGTGTAGTTGACAAGTATTCACCACATTCATGACATCAATGGCATGACATCATAAAAATGTCCTAATATATATGTTATCCAACAGAATAGATATAGGATATTGGAATTCGTATTAGGATATTTGACAAATGTTGACATCTCTTAAAGGTTGCAATTCAATGGGGTTGTCCTGAATCTTAGAAAAACCGTTCCGCTGCTCGAAGCCGGAAAACGAATAATCTTTCTTTTGTAGTTTGTATGGCAAAGGCCAATGCCTACCTACTTTATAATTTCTGCCTGACTGGACTTTGTATTCTGGCTGATGACCGGCATAAGGTATTGGGGGGGTGGGGGTGAGGGGGGAAGGGGGTGGCAATCCTATAGCGCCCTCTATTGATGCGCTTGAAATAGATATGAGACTTGTGTACGGTATTTTTTCACCCCATCTATTGCTGACCCACGTACACACCGAATAAAAGAGCTTTTGTGTATAGGAATGCTCTTTGATTACAAAATCGATCCAAATAGCAAGGGACAGTTTGGGGCTAAATCTGAAGCGCCATTGCCTTCTATACCAGCACCTTTCTTTTGCTGACGACAGTTTCGTTTTCGAAAAGGGAAATTCACAAAGTCATTTAAGGGGGCTGTCCACACTTTTTAGAGCATGCCTCTATGGGAATTTACATGTTAAATTCGTCTTCTTTAAACTGA
>JAQIXP010002708.1:0-14515 GCA_034700285.1 Proteroiulus fuscus
TTCATCATCGAAGTTGTAAATGTGTGCAACAGAGGGCGAGAGTATATGGCGCCATCTATGACTTTTCGGAGGCCTATTCCACTGAAACCTTGCTTCAATGAGAGTAATCAGTACACAAACAATCTAAAGCCAATCCCATTATAACCATTTATTGCTCTGTATGGTCTGCTGCATGGCAGTCTTGTCTTGAACATAAATGGGGCAGGTGAGCAATTTTAATAAGCTACGGTACTTTAAAATAATCGATATTAAGTTATTTGGGATTTACAAATCACAATGCCTTTATTAATCCTGCTTTACATTGCCTATAAACCTACCTGGCTTTAACTTTGTTTACCCAATTGGATACCAACATACTGCTTTCCTAAGCAGCTCCTCTTACGTGTATTTAAAATAACGATACAAGCAAATTTTTCATGAGTGCTCCATTAAACCCTTGTTCCACATTTCAGTGACCCAGACAAGTCAGTAGGCTTAGAAATGAGCACAAACTGTTTCTCACCATTCACTGTTGCGTGCTTTATTTTTAAAAAAAATTTCAATGTGGTAAATAAACTTTTCAGGTACCAGTAGGCCTACTCATGTTCCAAAATGCATTTTGTTAAATGGTTTCGACGTATCACAATAGTAGGCGTGCCAAATGACGTCACACACTTTTATAAACACTATTTGAATACCTATAAATGATGTTAACTAACCAGTTAGCCTTATATTTATAATCAACTTTTCTTGACAATAACTCTTCCATCAATGCTAAATGCGTGTTGTGCAATAGTCAATGGGAATGACAATAATTTCCAACGAGATTAGTGACAATTTGTGATAATCGGCCTTGGTTTCGGATATTTGATGGATTTAATGTAACAAGAAAAACTGCACAAATACATTTTCAGTGACAAACTAGTTTATTTAAGAAAATTTAGCGAAAATGGCTTCACCGGTGGCATTATTTGGAGCTGTTGATTATGTGGTCTTTGTTTTGTTATTGTTATTATCGGCCGGTATTGGTGTGTATTATGGCTGCAGTGGGGGCAAGCAAAAAACTGCGCAGGAATTTTTAATGGCCAACCGAAATATGGGAATTCTTCCTATTTGTCTTTCCTTACTGGCCAGCTTTCTGTCCGGTATTGCACTTATAGGACTTCCGGCAGAAGTGTACTTTTTCGGTACTATGATTTTTACCATGATGATAGGATTATCAGCATCCATCATTGCTGCTTCATTTTTGTATTTGCCAGTTTTTTATAAAATTGGTGCAACAAGTGCTTATGAGGTAAGCGTGCTGAAAATTGCATCTGTCCACTCTGTTGCTGACCTATGCTGCAATGCGAGGCAGAATAACATTAAATCTATTCTTAAGGAATTATTGATAATGTGGCCAGTAGTACTGCAGTTATTTTATGTTAGTAAAAAAATGTAAGATTATATTATATGGGGTTCTGTTTTAATTTTAGCATGTACTGCTTATTAGCTTATTAGCTTATTAACTGCTCCCACTTAGTAGTTGTGAAAAAATGAAAATTTGTTGTGGAAGTATAGGAATTTCTTGCAGTTATAGTTATGCAGTAGTTAAAAATAATTCTCTCAGAAAACACTTTAAAAATGAGTACTGTTGGAGAAAACGTATTCCATATTGTTCATCTCTTGTTCTGGATCTTTTAATAAAAAAATCCAATGATCCGATTGTCCAAAATGTGGCTTCTGTTCTTTGGAAAAACATGGATGAAAGATTGATTACTGCTTACTGTTTGTGATCAGGCTTGCAATTTAAATGCCGTAGTTTTCATAAATTGTCAACTCAGCTAAAATTACTCCAGATAGCAATTTTTTTATGGAGTATAGGCCTACAATTGCGATAATATTGCAGTCTGACTTTTGAATTTCAAAAGTTTTATGACAAAAATTGCAGTAAAATTCCATTAAAAAAATATTCAAGTAGAAATTCTGTATCCTGGAATACAGTTTTAGTGCAGTTTGTTTCATTAAAACTTCTGGAAACCAAATGTCAGACTGCAATTTGTGCAGCATAGCTGAAGATCTTTAACACACTGTATTTCCAATGAAAGCTAGCTAATTCTATATTACTGTATATATCCAGTACTAGTAATATTCAAAAAAATTAAAATTACTATCTTAAAAATATTTTGCATTATACATGTGTAGCCATGCTAAATTCATATAAGCAATATTATTTTAAAAATAGGTATTTCTAACTTTGTTTAGTGATATAGCTTAATTTTCATTAAAAAAAATTAATTTTTAGGTTATGAATGTGTAATAAGGTATGAAATATAAAATATATTAAAAGTAAGGAGAAGGTTTAGTTTTACTGAAGCTGTGCACTTCTAGAATTTATATTTCAGAAAAATTTGTGAAAAAATTCATTGGAATTATTAAGGCGGCCAGGCATCTTCGTGTCATGATTTGAGGGAAGGGATGGGGATTGGGGGGGGGGGGGGGAAGGGCAGAGAAGAAAATACCTTGACCCCCCTCCCCCCTTCATTAAATAAAAAAGGATATTTTAAACTTAAAATTTTCCTGCTTGAAAGCCTGCAAGCTACTAAATGCAGATACTTAACTGTAAAAATTCTTAACCATACTTAACCATGTTTACTTTTTAAATTGGTATTAGTATAAAGACGCTAAACTGGTTATTTGTATAAGTGAAAGTATTTAAATGAGTGAATGTGTATTTAAGTCATTGACCAATTTTTTAATGGACCTACATTCCTATGAAGATTGTCAAAGTTTACACTTACCATGTTCAAATAGATATCACGTGTCAATACAGCTCATATTGTTTTTAAAATTTTAACATTCAAAATTCAAGGTCTTGAGTTATTGAACTTCTTAATCATCAAAAAACGGAGAGCTATATAGTTTATTGCCTGCTGTTTACCTATAGTTAAAAAACTTATATATTGCATGCCATGCAATATTTATAATTTTTAATACTTAGAATATCCCTAGCAACAGTCTATGTGTATTGTCTTTGTCAGCTTTTTGTCAAAATTGCATTCATTATTTTTTATTTAAAATAAAAAACCGCACATTAAATTTTTATAAATATGCATGCATCTATCTACAAAAGCATCTCTGTATGTAATTAAATACAATGAAATGCATTTAGGATACGTACTTGTATATATAGGAAGTGATGCCCTGGGCTTTTGTTATATGTATTTTGGTATTTATATAGTTAAAATATAAAAAGCCAAGGAAGCAAGATCACGCGCATGGATATGTCAAAATATGTTACATGTGACCTGTTTTTTATTTTCTATAATGTTAAAATGATATAAATATTTTGACGAGTTAAGCAACATAAAAATGGCCATTAATTGTGTTATAAAATGATTTCATAATAAACAAGTTATCCGATACCCCAAAAGCTACCTGACAAATAATGTGTGCATGCCTATTTTACAAATGTGTGTGTGCATTTTTTGTGCCAATGTCATTGCATGCATTGACACATTGTCAACTTTGCTAAGGCTGTTCAAAAGCTACCTTGATGTGCATTGTCCTTGAATGGGTATACATAATGCAACATATATACTTAACACAACAATTTCATTATTGGGTTGTTATCAGTCGTTTTTATCAATTATAAGTTGGAGGACCAGTGCACAAAATAATGTATACATTCGATGTCAAACATTATTGCATGTATACATATCTACTATTTATTTAAAACAAGAACGCATGTTGTAAGTAAGCTTACTTACAACATGCATTCTTGTTCTTGTTTTAAATAATTTAATCCGTGTATTTATTTTTGGTCGTTTATGACCAATCATGTATAGTGATAGTCTGATAGACCGTTAATTGATATGGACTCTCATGCAGCATAACAAATCCATTCAAATGATTTTTTGTTTAAATTACTTTGCCTAAAAATTTAGGAATTAAACAGTGCTGAATAAGATACTTTTTTACAACATGCATTATTGGGCGTCCATAAATTACGTTTGTATTTAGGGCAAAGGAGATATAGTTTCAGTAAACTTATTGTGGCAAGGAGGAGAGGGGGATATTCATAAGGAAACGATAATGAAAATTCAATTCCTTCAACCATCTGAAAATTGATAATTACTGATATTCCATTTGAAAATGCCAGAACGTGATAGCATTCAATTATGTTTAAAGTAATCATCAATGTACCAATATATTTCCTATCAATACAATATAGCTTCTATATACTAGCAAAACCGAGCAAAAGATAGGCGTGCATCAATGCCATCTATTGAGAGCAACTTAAAGAAAACAGTGACGAATTACAGCTGCAGCACACATGTACTAATACTCTATAGCCTATATGCGAAAGTAGTCCCTGACTTAAAATTCCAGCCATTAATATTACACTTGTACATGAATACTCCCAAAGGAAAACTTTTGATGAGAAGGTTAAGGCATGATGTCTGCGTATAGTTCAACTCGTCACCAATAGAGGGCTATTTACACCGGTTTTTTTTGCTTGGTTTCACTATATAGCAGAAAGGATAATGTATGTAATTTTATATGCAGTCAGGCCAGGCATGTTCTTGCTTATAGGAAGTATTTATTTTAGCTTTTAAATGTAACATTGTTGCTTATGGGGGGAAAGGGGGAAGAGATGATTCCCAAATTTGACTAGATGTTGCATGGGGAGTATAATAATTAGCTCTTATGCTAAATTTTCTTTTTTTTCAACCCCATATTGTTTTCAAAATAAAGAGGTATAGTACATGTAGGCCTTCGCTATTCCTCAAATGAATATATAAAACCAGGTCATCAGTTATGCTCTCACCATGAGCCCAGTCCATATAAACCTTCAAATGCATGGCGCATTTTACTTTTGCTCAATTAAAATATTTTCAGACAGGTATGAAAATGTGCATATCCAATTTATCTCATGATGGAATGGTATACAAGTGTATATGCTACGCTGGTATATATATACCACCGTATGCCATACTTTGATGAGAGTCCACCAAATGTTATAATTTATTAAAAGGAAAGTTTCACCTTGTTACAAGTTATTTTTAAAATGACGAGAACATTAATGGAAGAAAATTGAAATGTTGTTAATTGGATTTACTATTCAGTATATATTTATTTGGAACCGGATGAGTTTCATAAAAAGTGGCCATTTTTGGGGATATGTACATGGATATGTATCAACGTGTTAATAATTAACACTCAAATTATTTGAGTAGTTACATGTAATTTTGGCGGTCTTGGTCATATAGGTCAGTGTTCTTGGCTTATGTAAATATCCCCCTTCAACCATTAATTGAGTAAACAGTATAATTGTGGCGATAGCCTATATTCAACATGCACAAAAGTATTCCTAAAATACCGTCCAGAAAAGTCATGATTTTCTAATACCGTAGGCCCTACTGATAATTAATTCTTCTGAAAATTTTAATATAAATGCTTTTCTCAACTATTGTTTGTCTTTGGCACCATAGAACATAAAAAATGGCTCTAGTTATGGCTGCATGGTTTTACTTTCACTATGATGTATCTTTTAATTCTGTGGTGGCATCCTATCATAGTTTCCCTGCATGCTTGAGTTGACAAGTGTTACATTATATTATATTTTATTAACTGGCAGCATCTTTCAGTAATACTTTTAAATATGACTCATCCTAAGACTTTGCATTGTCAGTTACTGAAAGCCCAATTTTAATTTCTTATAAGCCAAGCATAATTTTCAACAAAAAAAAAAAGTTATTCTATAAAAGACATATTGGTTACCAATACGGTTTTTGTTTTTAAAATATCAAATTATTTTTACTGTACATACATTTTCAGATATTACAGAATCGATGAGCTAAAAATTGGAAAAATACATGCACTACTTCAAATGCATTTATTTATATTCATGTAGATTTTTTAACGGAAGCATGTCTTCAGCTTTAAAATTGAAGTGGATTTTTCAAAAATATATGTATACCGCGGTAGCTTAAAAAGTGGGTTCATTTGTTATATGTTTAACTATGTGGATTTAATAATAATAATTTTATTAGCAATTTCCTGGGAAATACTATCAAGGCTTTATAAATGACTGACAGGACAGATATTTTAATTCTTAATCAAGTAGCACATATGTCAAAATCCTTACTATAAGCTTATAATAGTAAATTTTTCCAACTGTAATTATTTTTTCATTGTAATTGATTTTTAATGGCCATTACAAGCTTGTCCTGCCAACTGCTTTTGACATGGATCAACTTGTTAATGGAAAATTATATATGATTATTTAGAGGTTTACATTAAAAATTCTTCATTTACTAAAAGTTTTCATGTTTCCGAAAGCACTGTATTTGTAATCTTCGTATATCACTGGATCGTACTTGATAAAGAGCTAAATATGGCAGCACATAAGGGACTGTTTGGTATTGCGGATTATGTGGTATTTGCAATTTTGTTAATTTTGTCGGCCTTTATCGGTGTCTATCATGCCTGCACTGGTGGAAAACAAAAAACTGCTCAGGAATATTTAATGGCAAATAGAAGTATGGGAATTCTACCCATCTGTTTGTCATTGCTGGCCAGTTTTATATCGGGAGTAACTATGATGGGAATTCCAACTGAAGTGTATTTATTTGGAGCAATGATTTACTTGTTTTGGTTTGGATTTGCATTGTGCATTGTGGTCTCGTCATATGCATATCTACCTGTTTACTACAATCTTAACATTACTAGTGTGTATGAGGTAAGATATAAAATTCTTGGCAGGAGGGGGGGGAGGTAAATTTCTGCTCCTGCCCCCTTTTCTTCCTATATTTTGGCTCATTATATAATTTTACGATAAATGTGTTGACAATTTGCAAAGCAATTTTTTGACTTTGCTCTCCTCTCCTTCATTGTCACTTGTAACAAAATTTGTCCCCATTCTTTTCCGTGTTACATAATATGTGGACGACCCCTTTAAAATATCACTTTTTTCAAATCACCTGCAAGCAATCAGGGACGTCATGAGGGGGGGGTGCATTCCCCCCTGATCCGAGAAATAAATTTCAAACTATAAATTCACCTAGACCTGACCTCTGTAATGAAACAGCAAAGAACTTTATTATGTATGATATTATATTTGTCAGCTAATTAAATATAAATACTGGAACTAAAATTGTATAGCGGTAAGGAAAAAATGGATATCAAACTATAAATTTACGTGATTTACGTAATATAGTACATGTAAGTGTATTTTAACAAATGCAGTGTTTTTGTTGTAAAATGCCTGAACTTTGAATAGGCTAAGCAGTGGATTTTAGAGGTTTGATGAAACACAAGAATTCAAGTGAAATAAGTTACTATTAAACAGCAATGTACAGATATAAAATATAAAAATTTGCTATCTAAAACTGTTTTCATTACAAATTTCTAAGCCTGGATTTAAAAAAAATATTTCGGCTCCAGGGGGATCTTAATTGCCATCCTATATAGATCCCTGTCTACCCCCCTTTCTCCTGTAAAAACTTGAAATGACATCCCTGCAAACAATTAAATAATTAGTAAAGCTGCAAATATAATGCAAAGAAAAGGAATCAAAACATATACCAACTAATTAATTACAAAGCATATTTATATTTTTCAACCAGGTAAATGTAAATAAAAAAATTATTCCAGGGACAAGTTCTGGTTATTCTAGGAAATTGAATGTAACAACGAATCAACACTTTACTTGATGCTAATAGTCAATGCAAGCTGACCTTAAAGATTTGCAATCATTATACATTGTCTTAAATTCACATTAAGCAATGGCAGGTTTTGGAATTCTGGATTATGGCATACTGGTGGTACTGCTACTGTTTTCTTTTGGAATTGGATTGTATTTTGCCTGTAGCGGTGATAAACAGCGATCAGTGCAAGAGTATTTAATGGCCAGAAACAACATGGGTGTTTTACCAATATGTTTGTCACTATTGGCCAGTTTCTTGTCTGGAATTGGTTTGATTGGAACTCCAGCTGAAGCTTATATGTTTGGCGTTATGTTTATTATGAGCGTAATTGGATTTTCACTAAGTGCAATTGTGGCATCGTTATTCTACCTTCCTGTATTTTATAAGATTAATGTCGTCAGTGCTTATGAGGTATGTTAACAGGTAAAAATGGTTTCTAATCCTTGTTTTTACTGACGTCACATTTTTCTTACTTATATATAACCTTCATGGGGTTATTTTAACCAGTTTATACACTGTAAGAATATTAAACAGGGGCTCATGTAGTACTGCATGTATGCTGTTTATACTTGTGCAATATAACTGCATGTAAAAATGCCAGGGAATTTAAAAAATACAGCATGTTTAATTCAATTGATACTATAGTTTTATTTTCAGAGTGGGTATTATTTATCTGTGAGGGCATACCGGTATATCAGTTTCACTTTAGGTCTACTATAGATTGTGTACTGATGGCGTTTTATCATTGTTTATATTCTATTGTTTATATTATATTTGGCCCAATGCCCAGAATCAAGTTAATGCATTTGAAAAAAAATTTGAATGCTTAACTTGGAACCACATTATATACGATGCGTGATAAAATATTTGATTTAAAATAATTTAATATATGCATGCTAGTACTTGTTGCAGGATAAGTATATTTATTTAATATACTTGGATATTAAAAAGATTCTAGAGATTTTTGAATGTTTCAAGTGTTATATTATGGTATCTTTGAAATTTTAGCTATCCTTTAATTAATAATTGCAATTATGGTACATGCATGTAATATTTAATTTTCCTTGGATTTAAACATATGCAGACAATTTTCTGTATGCGAACATAGTTCTTGTGTGAGTCACGTGTTTTCCTTTCACAAATTGGCCAATTTTGATTTTATGCTGAAAGCGAAGCAGCAAAGGCTCGTGTGACGATATATATTTTGACATTTTCCAATTGCTGTCCATCTTGACATATTTATATGCCCGTCTATATTATAACATTACAGCCATCATATTTGCAGTCAATGAAGATGCTAGCAATGACATGCTTTTAAATGCACATGACAAAGTAAACAAATTTGGAGGAAAATGTCATACATTAAGGAAAATGATTATAGTTTATTTAAAAATTGCATTAATTATTATACAGAATAAAATATTTTATAGATTCTATAGATCCTATAGCTATATATATAGCTTGCAATTTTGGGTGGATTTTCTCTATACAATTTGGAAATGAAAGAGTAAATACATGCAAGATAGCAACAAAAGTAAAGCCAGTTTTATTTTCTTACTTCAGGAATATATTTAGTGTGTGCCATAAGTCCGGGAACCCCGTTAGCATGGGGAGGGCAAGGGGGGCACTTGCTCCCCCCCCCCCCCAATGTGAGAAACGTGAGCAAAATTTCCCTAAAAAACACATAAAAACAATTAAAAAAATCACTATTTGCAAACAAATTTCGCCTTCGGCGGCTGGGGGGAAGCCTCCCAGACCCCCCAAGTGGTCAAAGTACTCACAGACTGGGTGCCCTGCCTGGCTGGGTACATATTTGTCCCCCCCCCTTATCATACACCCTGCGCACGCCTATGCGGCTATGCCCGTTAGATATTGCACTGACAACTGCATAAAGAAGCGTTATACATGTAATATTATTGTTTATTGAATTTTACTCATCGAAATCGAGCAAAATAGTTACATGACTGTGCAGAGCTCACAATGTCAGTGCTCGCACTGTGTTATAGAAAATAACACAAAATGAGCTAGATTATAGAATAATCTAGAATATAGCTAGATTTCTGGATTTTTGAAACTCACAATAATGGTTCTTCGTATAAATATATATATGCAAAAATATCTATATAGTAAAATGTGTATAACATGGATTGTTATTCAATTCGATTAGATAATTAGTTATCCTATTGTGTAATCTTGAGTAGGCTACATACATGGAAGCAATTGTTATACCTGAGATGAATCAGAATTAATTTACTAAAATTTCAATGACAAGTATGCTACGGGATTTAAAACCTATGTTTATTTCGTTATGTTATTATCTATAGCAATGTGCCTATCATATATTTTAGACGGAAAGACAAAACAAAAAGAAAGGAATTCAAGCGATAATAACACAAATTAAAACCCTTAATTAATTCTATTTACTGTAATTAAGGGATACCAGCTTTTTTGAAGGGGATGTCATAATTTGGTATGACACTGGTAACTTACTCCAATTAAAAATCAATTTCAACTTGTACGTATATATATCATGTGTATACTCATATGTAGCTCAACTTTTGTTTAATATCATCAAGTTCAATCCTACCAGCATTTTTGCTATACTAAATTATAAATTAAAAATCCGGTTATTTTATTACAAATTAGAACTATTGCTATAACAATGTTGACCAAAGCTGGATATTTTTCAGTATGGGACTATGTGGTATTTGTACTGAGTTTAGCATTGTCAGCTGGCATTGGTGTTTATTATGCATGTCTTAGTGGAAAGAAAACATCAGCTCGGGAATTTTTAATGGCCGATCGAAGTATGGGCATTTTACCCATCAGCTTGTCATTGTTGGCGAGTTTTATTTCGGGAATTTCTCTTATTGGAATTCCTGCTGAAGTGTACTCTTTCGGTATGAGCATTTTTCTCACTATGGTTGGATTAACTGGGGCGGTATTAGCTTCGGCATCATGGTATTTACCATTGTTTTACAATCTGAATGTCACTAGTGCTTATGAGGTGAGTGCTTATTTTGGCCGTGCATGACATACTATAAATGTAGAAATTGCCATGCTGTAAATGTAGATCAGTTATAGTGAAAAATAAAAATTATTATATAAAATTAAAATATTTCACTATATTTATAAATTCTAAAAATTCGAGCTGCAGCCCATTTTAACACTTGAGATGCAGTAGTGAGATGTTATGTATACAATTTAAAATCCCCCCAACCCTTGCAACACATCCTAATAAGATTAGGTACCCCCTCCTCATTTTTGGTGTTATGTATTGTGTGTGTGGGGACACCCTAGCTAATATGAAAATATTTATTTTTATTAATTTGCAGTCTAAATCTGTTGATTTTCTTTAACTTTCAATTCAGAAATATTTAAAAACCTTTTGGTATGGAAGAAGGCTTGCATGCATGCATGTGATGGCAAAATATATGAAAGTCAAGGCTGCTTTTGCTTTCATGTGTACAAACCCCATTATAGTGATTATACCATGCTTATGGAAATGTCATACTTAAGGAACTTAAGGAAAGCTTCAGGTATAGTAATTTGCCAAAATTCTTGGTTACTGAAGTTTTTGATATAGTGGATCGTGACAATTATGTCATACACTTTTTCTTGCAAGTGCAGTTAGATTAAGTTATATATCATATTGCTTTGACTCAGGTAATTGTAGGGTAAATGTAAATTGCTTTCACTATAATTTAATTATTAAAGTCAATTAGATCATATTTTTATTTCATAATTGCTAACATACACGTATATGTATAGGCATACGTTAATTAATTAAAAAGCAAGCGAATTTATCTCATGTAATAATGTTCTTACTTGTTTTCTGCACTCTATCCAATACCTACATGCATTGTAATTGTGCAAATAAATAACGAGAATGATTTTTCTTTTAAATTTTGTTTTTGACTGCCAGGCCTATACCTGTAAATAGAATACATCAAACACATATTGAACTGTTCTTTACTGTGAGTATTGCAATTTTTTTTCTAGTATTTGGAGAGACGTTTTAATAAAGGATTGAGGGTAGCTGGCTCAATTATTTACATCATCCATATGGTAAGAAATGTTTCAGATGCTTTATTTAATATATAGATTTGTCTTTAGAAATTATAATTTTTTTCTCTATAGGTTATTTACATGGCAATAGTGACATATGCACCAGCATTAGCTCTTAGTCAAGGTATGCACAGACTACTGTATGCTCATCTCCTTTATAATTCTAAATAATAATTTATTAGGCTTTGAATATTATGCCAATATTTTAAAAGATTTTATTTTGAATTTTGCCCCTGCATTATCACTGAAGTAAGGCACCTGAGTATTGTGTGATTGCCTACCCAAAGGCACAGCTTTTATTTTTTTTTGTTGGGGGAGGGGGGAGAAGATTTTGGATAACTAAAAATAATATAATTTTGTAGTTTGTTTAATAGAAGAATACTTGTTTACGTAATAATGTTTAATTTTATATATAGTAACGGGCTTACACAGATGGGGGTGTGTTGCTGCCATCGGAGGGGTTTGCATATTCTATACAAGCTTAGTACGTTATTCTATGTTTATATTTTTAATCCATTTTTAGTAAAAAATTACTTTTAACTCTATCAATAACCATCGCTTTACTGTTTAGGGTGGCATGAAGGCAGTGATGTGGACTGATGCAGCTCAAATTGTGGTGATGTATGTGTCCATGTTTGTCATTGCTATCAAAGGATGTTTGGATTTAGGAGGAATTGAATTTCTTTGGCGAAAGAATGTAGAGGGAGGAAGGCTTAACTTCTTTGAGTTAGTTTCATTTGTTAGTGAATATTATTGACTTGATAATTGTCATTAGCAAACAGGTTAATTGGTAACATTCTTTTGGTACTTGCAGATTTAATCCCGATCCAACAATTAGACATTCATTTTGGTCTCTAGTATTTGGGGGATTTTTTACTTGGTTAGCAACTTATGGAACAAATCAGGCCCAAGTTCAAAGGTTTTTAACTTCCCCAACACAAAGACGAGCTCAAATGTAAGGGATCTTTTTTAAATACATGGTCAGTGCCTTACTATGTATAATTAATTAATGATACTTGCAATTATTCTTTAGTGCTGTTTGGCTGAACATACCTGGTTTTGTATTATTGAATGCATTGTGCGTCTTTACTGGACTTGTTCTTTATGCTCGATATTATGACTGTGATCCTGTGAAGTCCGGTCAAGTGGAGGCTCAAGATCAAGTAAGTTAATATGTTTAAGCTATGTATTGATTGTCTTTTTGTAACTTTTTTTTGAAATTTTTAAAGATGCTGCCTCTTTATGTCATGGAGTTGTTAGGTGATATACCAGGAATGCCAGGGCTTTTTGTGGCTGGTGTATTCAGTGGAGCCTTAAGGTATCTTTTAATAATTTTGAAGTGATTTCTTATTGAAAAATGACAAATCAGTGTCAGTTTTAATGTATTTTCAGTACCCTATCCTCAGGATTAAATTCATTAGCTGCTGTGACTTTGGAGGATTTAGTCAAAATCTTATGCTTTAAAAATATTAGTGATGAAGGTGCAGGAACGTTATCAAAAGTGTTAGGTATGATCTACAATTTTCACATGTTCTATGCATAAATCGGGAGCTTTATATTCACTGAACATTTCAATTAATTTCAGCTGTATTTTATGGATTATTAAGCGTGGCATTAGTTGCTGCAGCTGAAAATCTTGGAAACATTACCCAGGTAGGGAACAGTTTACTTCAACAAAACTTTTAACATTATTATTAACTGAGGATGCATAGTCATTTGAGCTTAAATTATCTAGATATTTAAAAAATAATTCAAATTTATGTGCGGATTTTCATGAAACTGTACTGTCACAATATTCACATGTAACATTTTAAATACCCTTAAAATACCCTTAAAAACCATACATGAACATTATAGTGTAATACGACTAGTAGCATAGCATTCCTGTGTGACATCTGTACACTAATGGGCTGCCAATTCTGTATATTGTAAAATTATAGCAGCAACTTATAAAAAGTACTGTTATCAGTAACATTTAGAATTGCATTGATAACAGTGCAACAAGAGAACGTGTTGCATTGTTATGGAGTACAATTTTACTGAAGAAGTACATTTATTACTGTTACTACTGCCTTGGTACTAGGATAAAACTATAAATGGGTCCAATGCTTTTAGCTAAGCAGACAATTTTAAATTTGAAGATTCCAATAAACAAAATTTGAATATTAATGAATTGAATATTATTTTTTAATTATCATTAAAATTCTCAAAAAAGGTCTCCCCAGCTCCCTTACATTGCAAATGATAAAGCCAAACACATAATTCAAGATTACACAATTTTCTAGCTAAATAATTCAAATGTTCATATTTCATTGTAAGTTGTACACTTGCCTTTTTTTATACAATTTTGTTTTTTGAATAATGGATTCTAGATGACCTTAGTTGAGTTGACTTAAGGTTTCGAAAATATTTTGGCCATCCATTTGTTGAATTGGAAGGGACTGCAGTTGTTGAATAGTGTGGTCTTCTGCTTGTGGCACCAGATGACTCATTCCTTGGAAAATCTGTTGGCCATCCATCTGTTGAATTGGAAAAGATTGCCGTTGTTGGATAGTGTGGTCTTCTGCTTGTCACGTCAGATGACTCATTCCTTGGAAAGTCTGTTGGCCATCCATCTGTTGAATTGGAAGGAACTGCAGTTGTTGGATAATGTGGTCTTCTGCTTGTCACGCCAGATGACTCATTCCTTGGAAACTCAGATGGCCATCCATCAGTTGAGTTGGAAAAGATTGCAGTTGTTGGATAGTGTGGTCTTCTGCTTGTCACGCCAGATGACT
>JAQIXP010002709.1:0-14512 GCA_034700285.1 Proteroiulus fuscus
GTAAAACTGCCAACTCACCCTGTGACGTTTCCTTATGAAACTCACGTACAGGGTGAGTCTGGGGCTCCATCTTACACAGGGCGTACTGTGTTACAATAATTTTTGCTTACACTTCTTCGTTATTGCAGAATGCGGTTATGCGGTATGAGGAGGTGGTGCAGTCTCTCGAAGTGGCACGGGAGCTGCAGAAACAGTTTGTGCAAATAACTCAAGAGGTACTTTTCTAATCCGTGCCTTTTCTGGAAAAATGTGGCTGGTGGTGCAAGGTCGTGTTGGTCATTTTTCAGGCGGTGAAGTCGAATAAGAAGCAGGCCAAGAGGGATCAGATGGAGCGACAACTCCAGGAGCTTCAAAGGGTAAAGGACATCTTGAAGGTTCAGGACGTCTTAAGCGGAATGGGGGACGAAGTCACCCGAGCTGACTTCCTCAGCGGCGGGAATGGTGCCCTTGTAAGTAACCAATCATTTTAAATCTTGTCATTCTCACTGGTGACAGATTTTCAGTATTTTATTAAAATTCCTCACCATCATTCGCCAAAACAGGTCACGTGACTTCTTAACCATTGGTTAAAACTTGCGGTACAACTTGATGGGATACTTGGGCCTAAATTCTCGTATTTTGAAAAAAAATTGATAATTTTGGGTTTTTTCATACGAGTTTCTATAATTGTTAAATTTCTGGATAAAATTTCTTTAACATTTCAATACTTGCTGAAAATTTTGATAGTATTTCTAAATTTTTGAAAAATGATCCCTTTTATATTCCTCTAGTTTTGGATAAACAAGTATAGTTTTTTGGGATTATTTGTGAAAAAAATTCCGGTTGTATTCCAATAATTTTAAAAAAAGAAATAAAAAAAAAGAAATAAAGAATTTGCAAAATTGATATTTTGTGTTTGCAGATTACAAATCTTATTAAATTTGCCTATTATTTAGGATAAAATTTGTTTTAAGTCCAAATTTTAATAAAAATTAGCATGATTTTTCTATATTTAAAAAATATGCATCAGTGTTATCAGAAAAACGCATGTTATTTATTCATATTTTTTAGATAACATTTCTATACTGCTCCTGCAATTTAAAAAAAAATGAAAAATTGCTAAAATTTTTTTCAAGGTTTTTGAAATTAGTTCTGCCAATATGTTTAGAAAAGGTTCCTGTAATATTAGTGTATTCTTTAAAAAATTGATTATTATTTTGCAGATTCCAAATATTCCTAAAATTTTCTTATATTTGGGATAAAATTTCTATATTGGTTCTATATTTTTTGGGAAAAATTACTGTGGTTTTGCTATATTTCAAAAAAATTGTAATAGTCCTGTGCTGTCAGAAAAACTTGCATTATTTATTCATATTTTTGGGTAAATGTTATTAATGCTCCTGCAATTTTGAAAAAAAAATTCCCTTAAATGTTTCTCTTTATTTTTTTTACATCAGTTCTGATAGTATTTATGTATTTTTAGTATATAAAAATGAACAATTATTAAACAATTTCTGATAATAACAGGAATATCATCTGAAATTATTTCAAAAGTTGAGAAATTTTATGGGATTTTTTTGAAATGTAGGAAAATTATATAATAGAATTATTTATATTGTAATAAAAAATTATAGAAATGTGAACTGTGATCGAAAAGTTATCATTTCATGCATTTTAGGAACATTTCTGCTTTGAGTATTGAAAAAGAAAAATCGTTTTTTTAATGTTCTTTTTTAAATTAATAGTAATACACTTATTTTCTGAATAACAATTTTTTGGTAAAATCTTTCAAATAAAATTTCTATAATGTCACTATTTTTTAAACAAAAAGTTATATGCTTAGTTTGAATAATCAATTCAATACTTAATTTTTTTTTTAAAATAAAAAACCTATTTTTAAAAAAATTATCCTGAAATATTCCTGCATTTTCAGAGCGTTCAATAATATTCTTATAATTAAGATAAACTGACTGTAATCTTTCTAGATTTTTGGAAATTTTCTATACATGATAGTAAAATTTGAACTTTTTTGTGAGCATTTGCAAAGTTCCTAAATCAATTATGGTTGTTCTTGTATCGTGTATTTTAGACGTTGACCAAAGAAAACCTGGACCATCTCGACAAGCTTTACAAGCTGATCACGCCCGCTCATGAGGTTGATGATGCGGGGCAGACCTACGAGCAGCAGCTTGTCGCTGCATCGGAGCACATTGTCAGCATATTGGACGGGCGGAACAAGGAAGTTTTGGGAACGACTTGTATCCTTTTAGAACGTCAATATTGAAAACTGCATGCAATATTGTTGTTCGGGTTCGAAGTTAAGCTGTTCCCGACTATACAATGCTACTAGTATGATTTTTTTTTTAAAATCATGATTTAAATTAAGAAACTAACAAAAGTTCTTTTATTACTTTATGTAATTATGTTCAGTTTTTTTTTCTAAAAAAAAGTTATGAATTGTTTTAACAAAGCTATTAGCTATTCTAAGCAAATATATCATTCCGATTTTTATTATTTAAAAAAAAAAAAAATTTTATTTGGAAAAAAAACCTAAAATTTGTCAAAAAATTTTGAAAAAATCTCAACGCTAATGATTTTTTTTATCAAGAGTCTTGATATCGTTTTAATCATGAAAAAATGAAGTATCGAATTTACAAGCTTTTAAAAAAGTCACGATTTCGTTTTAAATATTCGTAGATTAAGTCAAATTTGATTTTTTTAAGTAAGGCATAATTTTTTAACCATTTTTACTACGAGCTTGTATATCCATTTTTATAAGCCTTTTTTAATTTATTACCAGATCAAAATTGAAGTTCAAAGAAAGGTTTTTTAAATAAATACATTACGCATTTAATAATTAATTGCACCCGATCATTTCAAACAGTATTTGTTAGGCATTACTTTGCCACATGTTTCCCTTAATAAATATTGCAGACAAAGGCTTGAAGGAGTTAATTTTCCGTATTCACGACTGCGGCTATTTCAACGAAGCTGGCGACTGTGTTGAAGAAGCTGCCAACGGAGAAGAGGAAGAAAATCAGTGTGCAGGTAGGAACCCATTATGTCCAATATTTCCCGTATTTTTCTAGATCTGTGTATTTATCCTTTTTGTTTTTTATTATTATAAATATTGATGTATTTAAGTAAAACTTATGAAAGTTGCACCTTTTAAAAAAATAAAGTTTCCAATAAACATCTTTGCATTTTTAACATTTTTGCCATCAGAATGTTTTCATATCAATCCATTATCTTTCTTGCTAGTATTTCACACGAGAAAAACCAATGTCTTAATTCAGAAGTAGCAAATGAGCCAAAAGTTGCTTTCGTGGTACGAGCGTTTTTCTTGGGAAAAAAAATGTATAATTTGAAAATAAACAATGTTGAAAGGCTGAAATTAAGTGAACAGGTGAAACTATATTTTATAGGGAATGTGCTCATTTTTGTTAAATAATTAAATTAGTCAATTATTTAAATAATTTGAGAAACAAAAGGATTAAAAATCAAAATGTGCATTTAGTAGTTTGACTTTGATTAAGTTTGCAAGAAAGCGAAATTAATAAAGTGTAAAGTAGCGAATGTGCACATCCCTTAGTTTATCTATAGAATAGAGTGAATGCAAAAAATAGTAGCGAATGTGCTATATTTATAAAAATGCATGTCTCGAACAATTTTGAAATGGTAAACTAATGAATGGTGCCATTCGCTACTCTTAACTTTTAGAGATGGTACCTTTATCGAAATTCGCAACTCTTCACTTCTGTAGCTTTAACACTTCTTGGTTAAAGTAATTTCTGTAACTTTAGGTGAATTGACCTTTCTCATAAGCCCTTCCCTTATGACGTTCATACCATTAGTGTCGGCCATCTTGGCAGATACGCCCACGTTATTGGTGTAGCTGCCAAGATGGCCGACGCTAATGGTATAAACGTCATAAGGGGAGGGCTTATGAGAAAGGTCAATTAGGAAGACTTCCAGGATCACAATGGTTCACTTATCTCATTTTTGACAAATTGGCTCATTTGCTACTTGTGAATTTAGCCAGTGAAGTGTTTTTGGCCCCGTAATTAATGTTGATGCTTTCCTCTCGTTTAGATGACGGCTTAGGCGAGAACGTTGAGGAAGGTATTTCCGATGCCATGGAAGAGAGTGAGGAACTGGAAGCAAAGGAGGCGCAAGAGGTAAGCTTAAAAATTCCTTGGCCACATTCAAAGGTTCAGGTGTTAACGGTTGTACGGTACAGTGAGTTGGCATTATAAGGAATGCAAAGGGATATTTTTTTTGGGGGGACGAACCACTAAGAAACATATCAGGGATGATTCCACGCGCAAATCGTGGGCGAACTTGCCACTTTTGGAGAAAGCGAGTTAACGTTTGAACTGTGTAAACATGTACCCCTCAGCAGATGACAGTAGTAGTCAAAGTTTGTATAATGCCAAGGCCATATATGTCGGTTCTAAGAGGCCCGGGCAGATTTAAGATTCCCAAACACGTGCTGCTCGAATGTCGCCAGAGGGAGCCCTAGCTATCATTTCTAAAATTAATCTGGATTAATTGGAGATCAAGAATAATGATTATTTACGAGTCTTAAATCGTTATATGGCCCCAAAAATCTTGATTTTTGAATTCAAAATCAATGTTTTCTTTGATTTGTGATGATGGAAATTAATTTTCCAAATTTTTCATACTTTGCCAAAATTGTGATTTCCGAATTATGATTTGTAGCTTATATGGAAAAAGTTTGACAATCTGGTAACCTGGTTTGAATGGGACGGTGGGAGGGCACCCACCCCCGGCAACCCCCACCCTATGGCTCAAACCCGTTCCGGGCTCTCACTTTTTGGAAAATCCTGGAATGTCCTGGAAATGAAAAAATTGTCAAGGAATGTCTTGGAAACTTGTGACATGTCATGGAAAATCCTGAAAATAAGCCCATTTTTGAGTGTTTTTAGCAAAAAAAAAAAAAAAAGCCTGCGGCACAACTTTTGAGTCAATTTTTACATTTATTTACAAAATCTTCAAATTTTTGCCTGTGTCCCTAATTTTGGAATGTTTTTCAAGTAAGTCCCTGTAGGGACACTCTTCACCTGAACCCAGACATTCATAGTTGTAAATTTACAATCACTTATTTTTAAAGTTTGCTAAATTTTTTTCTACTTGAATACAAAAGTTTTGGTAAATTGTCCTGGAAGTGAAAGCGAAGAGAATATGGAAAGTCCTGGAAATGATAGGAGACAATCGAGTGGGAACCCTGCAGTTACCGGGAAGGCAAATCCCTTAATCTTTTAAAAAAAATACGCCCATTCCGATTTTGGCCCAGACTCTATATTACGCCCACGAAAAATTGCAAAATATATGAAATGGTAGCTCAGCTTCAAAAAATTAGCCAATTCTCCATATTTCGCCTATCGACTTCGAAATTTCACCATTTTCCAAAGGCGCTTTCCCTTAGAGCTTAGTTTAAGCTTCTTTATGATGCTCTTGTATAAAAATGCATTTTTTGTGGTAAAAGTTTCTTACAATATCGTATGTTCTTAAATAAAAATAAGGTAAATATTATACTGGGATATTCTTTAAATTTTAAATAAACACCCAGCGGAATTCTTTGAACTTTTATAAATGAACATTACAAATTACGCCCACCTCCGAAGGCAAAGAAAGAAAAGATTTTAGACTTGCGGAAACTTTTTCCATATACAATTTTTAGAATGAAACCAAGATTACGGTGCAAAGATGTAAATCGTGTCGCAATTCAAAAAATCTTGCATCAAAAGTCGTGATTTTGGGCCAATAATTTAGGTTTCAAAAAATATCCAGTCTTTGAAAATGAAAAAATAAAATGTACATGTAAAGAAACAAAGTCCAGCTTTGTGGAGAAAAAAAACTACATTTGTTATTTTGGAGTGGTATGGCATTCTTGGGATATGGTGTGGGTGGATGCAATGGCTTAAGCAAACCGATCGGTTTATGCCAAGCAAAAAAGAAGCATTCAGGTTTTAATGATCCAAAAATTTACTTGATTTACTGAAAATTCGGGAAAAATAGGCAGCATAACGTTATTTGTCCAAGTAAACTTTTTAAATATCGATTGTTAATGATTGCAAAATGTAGGAGCACGCTTGAATCAAATGCAATACAGAAACCATAGCCAACAGTTTTCTAGAAATTAAGAGTGAAAAACGAGAAACCCAGAATTCAAGTAAAAATAATGAGATTATCCAGAAAATTTCCGAAGTTCAGTTTGTATTGACTTTTATTAAAATAATTTGTGGCTCAATTAGCAATCCGGATAGTCCTACAATGATGTGTTCTATTTTATATCCTGTTCTGATCCAAAACTGTATGATCTCGGCAACATGGGGTTCCCACAAGGCAAGGTTTTTAAACCACAGGAATTGTGTATAATCGTAAATCCTATCTCTAAAAGATTACCATTATAGTCAATTGCAACTATACTCAAAGTAATTCTTAGATAGGCCCCAAAGCGCCATCTGGGAACAACAAAGCCAAACAAAATCGTTAGGAAAAGCACGTCACCATGACAACAGGGGATGCGTGTTATAAGTGTCCGGTTTCCCATAGGATTATGTTTTGACTTTTTTGATCCCAGATGGCGCTTTTCTGAGGTGACTGAGGGTGACTTTTGAGTCTAGTTTAAGAACTCGGGATAGCAGTATAAGACATGTTCAATAGTTAGGATCTTGTCAGCAAGCAACATCCTAACTTAGAATGCTTATATCGGTACAGGAGTACAGAAAGTAGGGGGCAGTAGGGTAGCTCCTCTCAAAACGTTTATGCCGTTAAAGCACAGCTAATTGTCATTTTTGAACCCAAAATTTTTGAATAGAAAAATGTGAAATCATTTTCTGCCTCAAAACTTTTTTTAAAAAAATTCTGGACATCGTTAAATTTTGTGTATAACTGCGCTGGTAAGCATCCCTGACATGGTTCTGACTCGTACCGCCATTCATTAACAGTACTTTTTTTGAATTGGTGTTCACACTAGGGGAGCCGCCGAGCAGCTCGAACCAAATAGGCACGCCCTCTGTCGCGTGTGCCTCGTCCTAACATGCAAGTGTTGTTGGCGGGAGGGAGTGCCGCCGGATACTACCTACGCTTAAAATTCACCAATTAATTTGCTCGGAATTAACTAGTAATATCGGAGACGAGCCCATTCACAATTTTGACTGCGGCACGCTTTGTTACCCCGATGCCGAGCCACCATACTTTCGACTCCTCGTTTTCTTTTTTTTCTTTCCTTTTTTTTAGCAATTTTTATCTCCTTTTGTGTTATAATGCAAACTTACTGTACCTATAGTCGTTAATTGTAACTGGTATTGTATCGTTCGTAAATTAGAGGGAAAATGTGCTTTCTATTTTGGTTGCAATTTATTTGACGGTTAACAGTGCATTTAATTTTATGGATTTCTATTTTTGTCCAAAATTTTGACAAATTTTCCCATATTTTTACCCATTACTAGTTATTAATTTAGTAATCGAAAGGTTGAAAGTTGCACTCGCCCTGTGAGACCCATCTTAAGTATCATTCTAAAGTATGATTGAATTATCATTAAATTTACCAGGGTATTAATCCTAGAAATCTTTCCATTAAAATAATATAGTTAGGAAAAAAGTTATCCCATAAAAATTCTGATAATACATCAAAAATTCTACTTACGGAACAAAATATCTGTAATATTTCTGTGAGTTTGGAAAAATATTCCTTTACTTTTAGAAAATAATCCTATAATTTTTTCGTGTTATTTTGGGAAAATTCGTTAGATATTAATGAATAAAATCCCTATAATACTCCTATGTTTCTCAAAAGAATTTCTATAATATTGTTGTACTTAAGGAAAATATTCATAACATATTCCTATAATTTTAGAAAGAGTTCCATTGTGGTTCGAATCCCAAGTTTGCCTTGTTTTTCATTTCCGTTTTGTTTAATGGTAAAATGCCAAATTCCCAAGAAATTTCAAATTGTAGCTATTTTCATTAATTTGAAACTAAGGAAGCCTAAATTAGACGATTTTGGGCTGTTCCAAAAAGTATTGGAATTTGCGACAGTTCTTTAAAGGGACAGTCTCACTTTGTGACAAGTTAATTTTAAAGTAAAGGTTATATATGATAAATAATTATAGTAGTATTAAATAATTTGTGTATGCATACCATAATTCAGAAATTACGATGTTTTCAAAACAATGATTGCCGCCATTTCCTAGCATTGAGTTATGCCGCAGTTATGCATGGCGCTGATAACAATGTTCAAATTGGCATCAGTTTATTGCTATGGAATAGTTATGCGCTTGCCCTTCGAACGTGGCGGCCACAGCCAATCAGAGCGCGGGTTTTAAATGTGGGCTGCACGCCTTGGCGGTCGCAGCCAATCACAACTCTCTTGGGCAGGCGTGCTTGTAGGCAGGAATTTGCGCATGCGCACTATGACAAAATAACGAGAAAATGAGTTCTAAAATGGCTAACATCGACCATCGAGATTTTTGTCCACATTGCATTGGCATGTTTGAAAATTAATAACTATTGAATGGCATTTAGTAATTCAATATTAATTTCGACAATAGTCTTATTTTTAACTCCTCTTTCAATCAAAACATACTTGATGTAAAGTGAGACTGTCCTTTTAATATAACAATAATAATTTTTAAAAAACCTGATTTTATTCAGGTTTTCTTCATATTTTTTTTTTTTTTAATTAAAATTGTCATTTTGAGAACTGCTTGCAATCGAAAAAAATCAAAAAAGATTTAAGGGAACAGTTCTTCCAAAATAATTCTTAAGTCCTGTTGCGGAGTTTAGCACACAAAAAAGTTATCGCAGATTTTTCTGCCTAAAACGAAAGGATGATGAAGTTTCTTATGCAAGTTTTTGGATTCGGCGTGTTTAGAGCACCGATCCGGTTCTTCTAGACATAAACACTAGTGCCCAGTTGGAGTTGCCCATAGTGCCACCCAGTGTCAGCCCGGACGACAATTCAGTGTTCTCGACCTTCACACACAACCAGCCCTACACCGAGGTCATCTCAGGCTCCCAAAACAGCTTCAACTTCTTGCAAGAGTCACAGATTGATCTCGAATGTAAGCATTTTATCCCTTTTTTTTCTACTTAAGTAGGAATAGTGCAGTAATTGTTAACTCGATGGCCAGCTTTTGTGTTTATCGAGTACTACGCAGTGCTATCATGTCCAGAATCCTTTGACAATGAACTGACAAAAATATATACCTGACAAGACCCAACAACTCTTCAATTTCTGCAAAACTACCACAAACGCTTAAACGTCATCGTTAAATTGAATTCCTGACCATTTTAAACTATTTTTAAGAAGAATATTCCTCTGTTTTATAGAACGTAAGAAAAATGACCAATAATATGCATCCGTTCTTGCACGAATTTCCTTCAGAGGATTGGAGTGAACAAGCCTACCTCTAACGTTGGTATTTGGCTTAAAGATATCAGAAACTAAATTTAAGTTACGTGGCAAAGTAAACCTTTCAAACAATCCTATCCGCCTGATGCCTGCTAACGGAGTGAATTGAAAACTAAATTTGACAATTTTTCACGGGATCGTTTTAGTACATGTATTCAAAGAGATACCATAGAGAGTGAATTTTTGAATTATTTTTTTAATTAATGGTAGTAGAAAGAAAGCAAAGCTAAAGCTACCCAAAATGTAGAGAATTATAACATCTAGTAGACTGTGAAAGCATTTTTTCGAAATTACAGTATTATTACTTTTTTTTTTTTTTAAATTGAAATACATTAAAATGACAATGAAAAATTTACCACCTCATGGAAAAAAAAAATATTAAAAAATAACCATTTAATTTAAGCAAAAAGCGATTTCTAAATGTTTTAGCTGGATCAATTTCCTATATTTTGGTATATTTCACATTTCTCTAACATTTGTAATTTTTTTTTAAATGGCAAAACACGATTATCGAGTTCAATTTCTAAAAAATGATTTAATATTAAGAGAAATGTCAAATATACCAAAGTTTAGGAAATTTATTCAGCTAAAACAATGTGAAATCACTTTTTGCGTAAATTAAATGGTTATTTTGTAGTAATTTTTTTCCCGTGAGGTGGTAAATTTTTTATTGTCATTTTAATGTATTTCAATTTTTAAAAAAAATGTAATAATAATTTCGAAAAAAATGCTTTTACAGTGTACTAGATATTATAACTATCTACATTTTGGGTATTTTTGCTTTCTTTCTACTACGTAAGAAATTATGGTACGAATGATATTAGCTGGCCAATGCATTACACGCATAGCGGTTTCAACATTGTATACAGTTTCACCAACACAGTTTCAGTCTGTTACGCAACAGGCGGATACTTAAATCTTCCCTTCGAGATCACAATAAATCCCAATTTAAAGAATGTAGCATATCAGTCACACTATCTGTCCTTTGGTAATTATTTTTTACAAAATCTAGCAGCTCTACATTGGATCATTTCAATGGACTGTATATGGATTATCTTGTAAGGATTCCAAACTGGAGCATAATATTCTAAGAATCTAGAATGGGCCTCACCAACGTTTTAATACATTTTTCCTTCTTGATTTAATCGGAATGTTAGCTGCCGCAAATATGGTTGGTGTCATTCGCTATCTTACGAAAGTTGTCAATCTCGATACACTTGTCAGTTTTGAAAATCCTCATATAATTCGTCAGTCGTGAGAGAGATGCTGTCAGTCTTTAACCTCCTCTTGTCGGTCCCGAAATCATGACTTCTGTGAGTCTTGAAAAAATAATCATTCTTGGAATTCCTCGTGCCGATCTTGAGGAAACTCCTTCCTAATTGAAATCCCTTTGAATATTTCTTTCGAAAAATTGGCGATTTGCATATTTTTGTTGAAAGTTCTGGAGGCATAAAGGTAGAAATTCATATTTGAAGAGTTGAGATTAAAAACCACATGAGTCCAATTTTACCGAATATAAGATATTTACACACAATTATAGCTAAAGTGCTGTTTTTTCCGTTAAATCAATAAATAGTTGGGGTAATAGAAAAAAAGTTGCTTATTTTGACCACTTAAGATGAAAAATGCCAGAATCAAGATGTATAAAATTTTGGGTATTATGTACCCAAATTTGGGTATAGGATTAAGGTTGACTCAAAACATGTAGATTCCAATCCGGGGAAACTGAAATGTGAAAGTGCATCCAAAAGTACAAGTTTCCATCATTAGAATTAAGCTCAGAATTTTAAATAATTTAAATTTAATATAATTAAATTAATATTAAATAATATTAATGAATTAATAATAAATTAATAATTATTAATTAATAATTAATAAGTTAATATTAATAATTTATAATAATTAAATATTAATAATTTTAAATAACTAATTTTTATGCAATAAAGTTCGAATTTTTTAAAGGTATTTTTTTCAAAACTAATTCTGGACTCGTGGTTTTGATCTCTGCTCTTCATTATTGTTTTGGTTCCTAAAACTTAATATCAACCACGATTTCGATGGCGAAGGAGCCAATGTGATAACTTGTCTCATTCGCTACTTGCGCTCTAAGCCATTTATCGGACTGAGCAAGAACGGAAGTAGTAAAATCCTCCCATTGCATCCTATTTTTTTTTTCGTGTGTCGTATTGCTAGAAAAAGCACTTTTCTGCAGCCGAAGTGTTCTTTCCGACGCTTTGACTTTCAAAAAGTGCAAGATAAATGGGTTCTCGATCTATGCGTCGTTTCCGAATTCAGTTTGGATTCGACCGACTCCTGCACCCAACAAACAATCTTTAATACAATTGGCAGCAGTTTAAATGTTCTTTTCTCTCTCCTGGATAGCTCCTCACATGGACCCTGCCGTGGTAGCTGCTCACCCGATGGTTCCGAACTCAAGGAGCTACCAGACTGTGGAGGCGTTCACCTCGGCATATCACAATCACAATACCGGCGACGAGCAGACCATCGTGCGAGGAGTTAGCCCTAGTGTTCCTGCAATTCCTACATCACAAGTGAGCCTGTTTTACGCAACTTTTATGCTATACAATATTGACTGTCGAAGTGTTTGACGATTCACCAATTAATTTAGTTTGCTCGAAAACTTAGCGCTTATTAACAAATGGAAATTACAGGTTTTTTTTGCATTACCAAGCAAATTTGATTAACTATCTTAAGATTTTTATTTTTATTTCTTAGCCTACACAATACGTGCAACAAATTCCAACAATCCAGCCTACGGATTATAGGTTAGTTATCAATTTGGAACTTGTCTAATTCTACAAGGTCTTGTTCAAGTTTTTTTTAGCTCTCATAAAAATCATCTAGTTTACTTTATGATAGAAAATGTTATTAATTTTAAGTTTAATGTTCCCGAAATTCGTGATTTTTGAATCCAAAACTGAAGTTTACAATGCTTTGTGATTTCAGATTTCAGAAATCTTGATTTTGGCAAGCTTGGGATTTGGAAATTATAATTTTGTGTGTGAAATTCAAAATTTTATTACACATTGACAAAGTTTTGATTTTTGAAATAATGATTTTGCAACCGAAATCAAACTCGATGAAATTGCGATATTTCCAAAATCATAATTTTCAAATTTATTGGTATTTTAAAGCATCGTTTCTAAATTGATCTAAAATCGTTATATTTTAGCCAAATTAACTAAATTTGAAATTTATATATCTAGAATTTTCGGCAAAATTTGGATTTTGAAATTATAATTTTAAAAGTGAAAGCCAAATTTTGATGGAATCTTGACTTCGAAAATAATGATATTGACAAAGTTTTGATTGTTGAAATAACAATTTTGCAACCGAAATCAAACTTGATGAAATTATAATATTTGAAAAATTGGATTTAAATATGATGTCTTTTCAAGGCATTGATTCTAAATTGATCAGAAATCGGTATTTTTTTAGCCGAATAAACTACATTGAAATTAATCGAGTTTTTTTCCTTTAAATTTTCTAGATAATTTTTGCATAAACATAAAACTAAATATAATGGTAAACCTTACCAATCAAAAATAAGCTCGAGATGTTATAGAAATCAAGACGTTGCTTGCCTTACCCTTATTTTTGCATATTTTCAGTCAAATCCCAACTCAAACATTCACCAACCAAAACTATGTCACCTTGCAATCGTTCAACGCAGCTGTTTACGGTCAAGTTCCGGCACAATCTTTACCCCAAGCAGGTACTCGAAGAATTAGTGTGAAAACAAAGTAGCGAATATTCAAGGACAAAAGCAAAATAGGCAAAAGTAAAACAGGCAAAAGCTAAACTAAACTAAAATAAAGGAAAATCCACTTTGCCGTGCCGCAGCAGATTTTTAACTGCAATTTTACATCGCAAAAACATGTTTTTCTATATAAATTTTAAAAAATGCCCGAGTCTTCACTTGGTCACACTGGTCAGAATAACATGCAATTTGACTTAATTACTCATAAAAATGGTCAAAATTTAATTTTGTCAATTTACAGAACTGAGTATTCCGACTGATAAACGTTAGTCGAGTTTCACAATATTAAAACTAGTTTTAATCGATGGCTTAATTTGCAAGTGAGCCAATTCGTCAAAAATGGTATATTTGAACCTAAAGTTACATAAATTACTTTAACCAATAATTGTTAAAGTTACAGAAGTGAAGATTAGTGAACATCCAACTAGGTATCATCATTTAAAATTAAAAGTAGCGAATGGTACCATTCATTAGTTTACCTTTTAAAAATTGTTCGTGGCTTGAATTTTGATAACGTGACAACATTCGCTACTTTTATTTTTGCATTCACTTTATTCAATAGGTAGACTTAATGGATGTACATATTCGCTAATTTTCGCTTTATTTATTTTGCTTTCCAGCAAACTTAATCAAAGTCGAACTAGCAAATGTGTATTTTAAGCCTTTTATTTCTCAAATTACTCAATCAATTTACTAATTTTAATTACTTAACAAAAATTAAGCACATTCCTCAAACTATGTATATTGTATCCTCTGTTCATCCAATTTCAGCTTTTTAACATTGTTTATTTCCAAATTATACCTTTTTCCATAAAATCGCTGTTATCTCGAAAACAACTTTTGGCTCATTCGCTACTTTTGAAAGCCAACGACATGTACCTGCACATTTATTTTTATATTCATAACTATTGTAGGGGAATTTGCAGTATGACAGCATAAAAATTGCAATTCAATATCTAGACCCTTTCAAAAGTACTCCCACAATGCACAGTTTGATAAAGAACTCACAATTTTTGACCGCTTTAGTATGGACCATTTAGTAGTCCTCACAGATGGCGCCAGACATCTATGGCAAATATTGTGGGCCGCCATTTTTGTATGGACTAATCTGTAGTTGAGATCTATTCATCACAGAGGCTTTTTACTTTTGAAAGGGGTCTATTGCAGTGTCTCTTAAAATTTCTATTTAATAATTAAGGGGGCTGTCCACACTTTTAAAAAATGCATGCTCCAATGGGAATCTCCATGTTAACTACCGGTACACATTAATCGATAATGGCTAAACATAAATTGACGGGGTTTGATTTTTT
>JAQIXP010002710.1:0-14508 GCA_034700285.1 Proteroiulus fuscus
CATGCAAGGCATGGTATCATTCATTATTCATTGAGTGACATGGCGCAGGTAGAACCTGTTAAGACTGCAAATATTATATCCATTGACTTTCTTATCAAATTGTTGCATTAGGGTGAATAGCCCAATCCATTCGTAAAGAATTTTAGCGTGTTTAAGAATTTGGATAAGTAATTGCCTATTTTCTATTTTGGTGATTGACACCCTGTTAAGATAAGCTGTAATTTAGTTGTAATGAGCGGGTGATAGTTTACCCTTTGCCATTGTAGAGAAAGAACACTTTTACCTTGTTGGTGTCAAAATACATTGAATGTTTTCTCAATTATGTAGATTTTTGAGGGGATAAAAAAAATTTAAATTACAACATTTTGAGAAACTTCATTTTCTCAAAATTAATGTTTAATAATTTTTGGGAGTTTTACTATATATACCCTATTGGAAAGACATAAGAATGCTTTCTAGAGTGTGTTGCAAATTCTATAGTTAATCAATTATAAAACGCAGTAACTCGTTTATAAAACAAATTTTCCAATGATCATAACCTATATAAATTGATTTATTATTATTATTATTATTATTATATTAATAATTTATACGTGATTAATTGCTAATGTTATACATTAATAAACATAATGTTGTTATTTGCCAATTAATTTGTTATAATAATCTTAATTATACAGCTTCCTGCACATGGTCGTTTTGATTATATAGCAAATGTGATTGGTATGACGCCATTGGTTTGTTTTTGTGACGGCGCCACAATTATTAATGGTTATAAAATTATTAGGGCAATTCTAGGCTTGGTGGTTAAATTATAATTTTTAAAAGTCTTAAATTAGTTGATTAATGCCATTTTTTTTTCAATTATGCTTTACAACTTGCGTCAAAAGTCATAAAAGTTTTTTAATGCTTCTATATTTTAAGTTTATGAGCAGAACTTTTTTTCCCCAAAATTTTCTTTTTAACACAGAAAAAAATGGTAATTGTAAACGAATTTACGACTATTTAAATGACTTGTTCATTTAATAACCCATTTACAGCGTTAGACAAGAAAGATTTAATTCAATAAATCAGACTGATAAATTTTTCTATCTATAATTTATTTTTAGATAAACTCGTGTTCATTTAGTTATTTTTGCAATGATATATTATTATTACTGAATATGTTCCACTTAATAACCAGGCACGCATGCTAACTATACATTATACAATTTCAGTATTATTATAGCAGGTATGAGTCCTAATAATCCAATATGAAAAAAAGTGCAGAAGAGACTGGAAAAAAATATAATATGGATTAAACAGAGCAAAAGGCGTTTTCTCGTTTTAACTTCTCTTTCATGAATGCAAACTATAATTGCCAATGTTTCCAATATCTAAGCTAAAGCAGAGAAAGTTTGGCGGTGAAAAAAAAGCGGGTAGAATTGCTTTTAACTTATCTGAAGAACCAACTGAGCTAATGTCCTATATAGTCAGACTGAATAACTACAGATTGAAACATTTTTTTAAGTCACAATCGGAAATTGAACTTACGAGCGTATTTCTGTATAATTTTCGTAATAGGGTCAAGTCTTAACTCTTTTTACACTGATCTCTTCAGGTCCTCCTGCCCTTCTGCCAGGTGGGAACTGTGAAGTACTGGGCAGGAGGGGATTGAAGGAAAATAGTCAGCATGAGGAGGAAGGCTTACCATATACACTGTTCAACATTTGTCTTCATTTATCTATTTATATGGAAACCACAAACGAAATAGTCACGATATATCAAAACAAGACAAGAGCATTTTTAAAGGGAAACTGTATACTCAATTCTGAATCAGTTAATTATTTAAGATAAGTTTAAATAAAATACACTCGTACCTACTTTAAGGATTTCAGATAGTTCCTTTAATATTTTTAAAAGATTCAATGAAATTTCATGTAGTATGTATTATGCATAAATTAATAAAAAATCTTAGTTGGCTGTGCTATAGAGTCTTAGTATGACTCTTCATGGTGATGTCACAATGATGATGATGGTTACTGTGATATGCACACACTTGACTTGCTGTATACTGGAAACTTTTTGTTTGAAATTCCCACGGGGCTGTTTGAGTATATACCAGACATGAGACATTCCAAATATTCAAAGTCATGCCCTTTGATATGACATCTTACACGCGTAGTAATGGCTTCACTCCATGATCCTACACTATCATATACTTTCTTTTGAATATATTTCATGCAATAACTGTTTACCAGAAATTCATTTTTTTCTTTTCTTTCATAATTCATTGGCTCAGTGCAGTTTTCCTTTATAGGGGCCCGACTATAAAATGGCCTATAGTCTAATTTTTGCTTAAATTTTAATATTCAGCGCATCCACCATGCGAATGTTGTCAGACCCTGAGGTACTCAGTTTATTGACCTTTTAAACAATATTAGGTGGCAAGCACAAGTTCAACTTATCAATTGCATAGTGGACCTATAGTCATTGTTATTATGTTTTTGTTTACCATCAAACTTATCATTGCAGCGAAAGGACTTGTGGTTGTAATTGTGGGTGCCTTTCAATTATAAATAATGAGAAAGCACAGGTTTGTTATTGTTATTTTACCTCAGAAATAAGCCCTCGTACGACAAAGTTTGTTAGTGCATTTCGCCATTTAGACTTAATCTTGCAAGTTTCGCTGCTATACCTTGAAGCATTTTTTTTACTTTTTACGGCTGTATACTTGACCAGCCTTAAAGTTCTTCTGTATTTAATATACGAGTTGACCTGTATGGAAGTCCAATTGTTTCTTACGATTCCCTTAGGGATGCTTTTTTTTTAATCAACAACACCCTTTTAAATTTGGAGGTTTTGACCAGGTGAGGTCTACCCCTTTGGCAGCAAGCCTACACGTGTTGCTTTCCAGCCTCTCTTGTCTTTATTGGCTAATTTACGATTCGGCTACTATCTAATTTTGCTTTATTATGGCATCTAAAAAATTGTGCATGGGACCATCGTGCTGGTTTTATCAAGAAAAAAATTGTTTAAAATCCTACAAATAATTGTACTATTTTTCAACAGGAATTTAAATACTGTAATTTTTGTTTAATTTTAATCAGCAACGTGTCATTATTTATGCAGCTTTTTTTTGAAGCCACGACTAAGCAATTCTGGAAAGCAACCATTTGAAATGCACGACAAATTTCGAGAAAAATTACTAGTATTAGAAGAAACATTGGGTGTAATCTGTATAGTTAACATATAGATGCTCGGTACAAAGACCCTTGTAGCAAAAGTGTAATCGGTTCTTCTTAACTGAAAAACGCTGGCTGGAATGCAGTGTGACAACTCACGCACTGGTACAATGTGATAATTAATTTTTAACTATTTTCTGTTTAAGTGTTTTCTGAAACGTCGATAATGCATAGGAACACGATCTAAACCAGAGTTCTGCACAGATACGAAGATTTAAATTGCTAAGGTTTAACAACAGATAGCATTTCATAAAAAAAATAAATCAAAAAGCTATTCTAAGAATTCGGGAATCAGGAAACATGGCTGGAAAAGAACAAAAAATGCTCCAAAAAATATCACTGTACTAAAATATTTAAAAAAACTAGGGAATAAAAAATGTCTTAACATTCTGGCGGTATTATAGTAGGCCTACCCATGCAAGAAAAAAAAATGGCTTGTAAAAATGAATTCCTTTTGAATTCATGTCTGGATCCACCCTGTATAGTGAGCTAAACTATTATTTCATTCACACTACCCCAATTACTTGTATAAAACGAAACTTAACAGGTTAAATGGTCACTTTTTTCTGATGATGTCAGTGCATCGATCTACAAGACCTTTCTGAATTAAAATCAGTGGACCCTGTAGCTATATTAGCAAGAACCTGACATCCATTTAAACTTTCCTGGTGATAATCGGCTGTAAAGAGTTGATAGCTTCCAATGGTCATTGTGTAAGGGTGATAGCCATCTGATATAGCTTCTTTCAATGGGCGATTTTGTTGAAATTTAAGACTACTTCAAAAAGTGCATTTTCTATATTTTTATTGCATATCCCTTGTTCCTACCGCTGGTGTTTCATACATGAGCATATAGATTTAAAAACTCACTTTTAGTTTCTCTAGTTTTCCATTCATATATAAATTGTTTAATTAAGTAGTGAGTGGATAATTACTAAATGAAGTGAAGCAGCACTGCTTCTGCCAGCATCGTTTTTATTTATCGTATATAAATTGCTGTGTTTCGTACTCTCGAAGCCATTATTTGTGCTGGATGCTTGGAAAGTATCCAAATGCTCTTTTAAAGTATATAACCCTTTTGAAATATACTCTCGGTGGCGGCTTGTTTGTCAAGACTGAGTGACAACTGCCAATTTTCTGCTTTGCCAGTTCCATGAGTTTCCAACAGCCACATACACTTATGTATAGGATTTCATATATAAAATTGTCCTGAATAGTATAAGCTCCCCAAAAAATTCTTCTCAAAACGTTGAATTAATTTATGAGGCTGTAATTATTCCTTTGGATATAAGGTTTCTCTTCTGAAATGGTTTGTTGCATTTTGGCACAGTTGTTCATCTATATAGCTAAACAAACACATGTCAGAGCAATGGATAAAATGGAAGTATCACATCACTTATATCATTTTTCAAAAGATCAAGATTTGACATAATAAATTGTTTCAGCTGCATGCTATTAATTAAGCTTGTTAGTTTCAGTCTAATAAGATTATCAAAGCTTTTTATTTATTTTTTAAGCAAACAACTTTGCCAAAAATGTTAGCATAAAGATTCTTTCTAATTTTAGGTTTAGCATATATTTTTCATCTCGAATGTTGATGGACAGTATTGGAACTTCACTCCCATTTTTTTTTCTTTCATTTAGAAATGTGGTTTAAAAGGGGTAAAAACGTAAGTTATTTGCTTTGGCGCTACATTTGTTTAGGCCTAGTTTTCATTTTTTTTTTCTTTCATCTGAGAATTTTGCAGAGCAGATTTTTAGCATAAATCAACAAACTGCTGTTCCGCTTAGTTTTTTTGTAAACTTTTTTTTCCCACTGATGAATAATATTTCGGAGTATACAAGTTAAGGATTCCGACATAAATTCTAATTAAGAAATTTTATTTAAGAATTTTTTTTTGAAGTCTACTCTGATTAAAATGCTTCCTCGTGATTGGATATTTAACATAATTGAGTAATAATGTTTTTCTTAAAGTAATTAATTTTTTACTGCAGGCTATAAACTGTAATACAAGATGTTTGTTGTACTTTAAAAAAACGGACTATTTTTATTAACTACTAATAAAATATATGTTTTTATGGGCAAAATCCTTTTATGTTCCATTAATTAATATAAAAAAATTATTGGCTAGCATTGAAGCATTGATTTAAGAAATTTGCTTTTTCCAAAGGCTACATGTGTGCTATATAATGCATTTTTTGTTTAAATTTGGAACATTTTGTATGCCACTGTTTGATGCTTTCTGGAATGTCTATGTTAGACTTCAATGGATAGTAAACAAATTTATCATTAAAAATATGCATACATTGTATATAAGAACCATAACTTGTGTCTCATTTCATGTTGGTTAATACTTGTTAAACTTATTACTAATTTGGACCTTTGGCACTAATATTACTAATTTATTGTTCATGTCTAAAATATTATAGTAAAACTACCTTCTAGATAATTTCATGCAAATTTGTGATGCATATTTCCTTTCTGTCTGATTTGAGCTTATTCATTGCTGGGTTAAAAAAGCTGAATTTAATTATTACAATTAGCTTCCACAATATTACTTTAGAAAAATGATCTTCAGGCTATAAATTTTGCTTAAATTTATTATAGGATATAGGATTTATTCATTTTTCCTTCCTCGTGAATTTGTTATCTTCCGCATTGGAGTTGCATTTTTTGATTAATTTCTTTCCATAATTTAGCAATTAACCCTTTGATTGGCCACCCTTTTTAAACTAATGAGAATACATGAATTCATATTCATATATTTTTGCATTTTAAAAACGTATTTGCTGAATAAACAGCATACCTCAAGTTTGCAAAGAAAATTAATTAATAACGATAAATTTGTTGTAATTTTTTATTATTATCATGACGTGTTTCATAAAGGAACAAAATGGTGCAGTGGCAATATAGAAACTTTACAGAATTTCAGTATTTTCTATCAAATTGATATATAGGGGAAAAAGCATCCCGTTGAGGTCATCAAAGGTTATCGTAGTTTGTCAGAATACATGTAAAGCAGTCGATGCAGCCCATAAAATGTACGCTGAACATAATCAATTGTACAAATTTGAATTTTACTATGCCCTAGCAGCAAAGAAAGTCTTAACACGTATTTCTATAAATTTTACAGTCTATATTATTCAAAGCCATAAATTTTACTTCAGCAATTTTGCATTCAATAAATGAACTTTTACTGAACGAGTAAGATCCTTTTAGATACATTTATTTAGCCATGTCTTGCTACTTGTGTAATAATTTTCTAAAATTGTTCAGCCCTCATATTTTTATAGAATTTCTTTGGGAATTCGAGGCGCTTGTATAAACTATAATGCATGTTAATTGCTGATTAAACAACCTAATTATCAGAGTTAGCTATACTTTTTCTGCAATTTCTTCATGTATTTCTCTTTAGATAAAACGTCATTTTTGGAATGCTTAATTTGTGATGGCCAGTTATTTTCTTTTTCTGAGTTTTATAAATTATATGTCTGCAAATCTTGTTATCATATGTTTGGATCATGTTTTCAATTCCTGAATTGTTTTTATGGGTTCGATTTTCAAGTATTTCTTTTTCGTCTTTTAAGTTTACAGACCTTTACCAACATTAATTTATTTTCTGCATTATGCATAAACTAAGTTATTTATACCGAAAGTCTTTTACACTGTCGTTCCCTTTACTTCATGATAGGTGTATTTTTTCTGCTTGGTATCCTCTTATAAACTGATAGAATGCAATGTGCAGTATCCCATAAGTAGGCTATATAGCGTAGTTTGTCTGTAATATCGTTTCGGTGTTTTGCACAGACTGGCATATGCAGCCTGAGAAAGATAAGACATAATAAAATGTTCTTAAAGTTGATATTTTCTTCCAAATGTAATATTTTCTAATTAATAGTGCTCAGTTAAGGGGGATTGCATAACAAATCTTTGCCAGACGATAGTTTACAGTGTAATTATAGGTTTCTCTTTTTCAGTAGTTTGACTGCTCTTTTATCTGGTTTTTTTATTAATCTAATAAATTATATGAATTTCATGCAAAATCTGATGATGCACCCTGTACAGTTTGGAATTCCCAACTTTGTAGGAAATGACATAAAACCAATGGAGTGTTCTCATTTCAACTTTTTATTTTACTGGGCGGAAAGGTGTAATCCCATAGTAGGAACTCAATGGGGGCTAACCGCGCTATTGTTAACTTGGGGTTTATTAAGGAGGGAATTTCCACCGCCTTTCCCCCCTTTCCACCCCCTGTTCACACTA
The DNA here is from genome assembly GCA_034700285.1 of Proteroiulus fuscus. Taxonomy (NCBI): domain Eukaryota; kingdom Metazoa; phylum Arthropoda; class Diplopoda; order Julida; family Blaniulidae; genus Proteroiulus; species Proteroiulus fuscus. The sequence continues at coordinate 7,485 of JAQIXP010002710.1, forward strand.
CATACTAATGCACCAAATACACGGGTTTCTTATTATGGTTAATTCCGGAATTTTTGCATGGGCTTGTATACGTGCCATCGCTAAGTTAAGTCATTTTAAAAACTACGCTGTAAACTGATGTTTAGACTAAAATTTGCTTAATTTTTGATTCCCCCTTTAAATCACATTGAAGAAGTCTCCAATTAATGGACCAATGCACACAACAAGGACACTGCTTGTAACCCAAGGATGTTGTTGTTTGTTGCTTTAGCTTTATGTCGAAATACATGAGTATATGAAAGGACAATGTTAAACGACAACGACAACATTGACTGATGCGAATAGGGGATTTCATCTATTAATCTCTATTTCTGAAATAATTGTATCAGACCCCATGTTTCACAGTAATTGTTAGCCTTGGTGCACTTTTACATTGTCCATTTATAAAGTTTAGGTGAAGTGTATACTGAAATGTGCATAAGTCATCTTGTTATTTATGGGAATTTGAACTCTTTAAGACAAGTGCCGGATGAGAGTTACATCCTGTTTTTGGAGTAACGTTATTCCACATTGTAAGTCTTTCAAAAAAGCCCATTTGCCTTTTAATCGCATGCTGCGAAAAGTTTAGCTAGAACCTTGCTTATATTGCCTACCAAATTAATTTCTTGTAAGTCATTTCCATTAAGGACGTTGCTATGCTGATGACTTTGTTGTGTTTTTAATGGACCAGCATGAAACAAAGTAATTGTATTGTTTTCAACATGGATTGAATATATAAGAAAAGCTAATGTTCAAATCCATCACTTTTTTGCCGAGAAATTCAGCATGCATTATTAATTCATTATCCTGTTATTAATTAAAGTGAAATATTGTGCCAAATGGTGCATTCAATGGAAAGTGAATCATAATTTATGTGCATAATTGTTGCATTCATATTCTTTTGCTAATTTCTTTATTAACATATCGCTCAGTTTAATTTCCATTAAAGATTGCATCTAAATTTTTTGCACTTAATTGGAAGTTATTTTTTTACTTTTCGTTAGCCTTCTTAGCTAAGACTTTTAATTTATTTAGAATAGGGATGACAGTATTTGCTTAGCTCAAAAAGAATAGAAATTGACGGCGTTTGTTGTAATGAATCTGAAGTCAGTTTTTATTTTCTCTATAATACTAATGTTGAATTTGTTTTTGTGCACATGAAAGACATTAATAATAAAGTAAATGTTATTTTTTTCCATGCTATATTGGATGGGATTAATCATTGTCATTATATACATATGATGACTTAACTTTTAATGACGTCATGCTTTATGGTGGCACAAGATACAATTAACAAATTCAGAATCAGTGGCTTTTAATTTCGTAATTTGGCTAAAGTTCTAAAAATTTTCGTTTGGCTTTTAATTATAAGTATAAGTTCATATACAGAGAACATGTAATTATTTTATTCACAGAATAGCAAACAGTTTTAAACATTACTTGTAACATTACATATATACATATAGGTTTTCCCGAGTGACATGTTATATAATCAGACATTTAGGTATTTTTAGGAAGTCATTATAAATTGGTATTCTACGAAATACAAACAAAATGTATTTAACGATTATATTTATGCAATATACTCTTTTATCAAGAGATTGGCTGAATGAAACATCAGCATTTATTACATTTTGGTGACTAGGCGCCTTTTGTAAATTAGATTAAATTAAAGTTTTAATTATAAACTCAATAAGTTCAAGCGTTAAGTTTGTCTTGCATTTTCTTTAGGTATGCATGCATACACTATACCCATTTTCAAGCTTTTCAATGTAATTTCAATCTGATACTAATTTCCGGACCCCCGGCAGTTCAGATTTGCTTCTCGAAACTCTGTGAAATGTGCGAGCAGTTTGATATTTGACTTTTACTTTCGCTTTGGAAAATTCTCATGCAAGATATTATTTTTAACTAAATCTGCCTTGAGTCCTCAAAACCAGTAATCCAATTCAAAGTAATTGAAGCTTAATGATGTTTCACTGATGAGCAAAGAGCATGACTTAAAATAATGAATGTAGAAATACATGTAATTATGTCTCAGTCAAACAATTTAAAATTGTTATCAGTTCTGAAAATAATGCATTTTCTCCTTAATCCATTTTGGAATATGTTCTAAACACTGTGTAGTTACACTCAAGGTTTCCATAGTAAGGGAAATTAGAGGGCCTTATGCTTAAAATTGTAGTTTATTGGGGTCGTGTATTGACAGAGCAGTTTACTTACTCCTATTTTTCTCAGTATACGGTTTTAGCATGATAATTATTTGTGACATGCAAATTTGAGAAAATGCATTTTCTATGCAGACTTAATTATTTATTAATTATACATTATGCACAAAGAACTATTACATCTAGAGATTGTGCCTTTAATGAAGATGGGCCTCTCTAATAGCTCAATGGCTTGAAGGGTTGATCTTTTCTGTGATAAGGATATTTCAGCAACAGACGATTATTGTATTGCTGGCAGTTTTTAATTATCCTCGTTGTTTTTGTGTTCTTGTTTATACATCATTACATGCAACAATTTGCATCCACAAATTATGCATAAATTCATTTTAGCTATATTTCTTATACAGCAAAATTGATGCGCCGCTCTATAAGTTGTCAACGCATAAATACGTAATGTATTATAGCCATTATGGAATTATTTTTGCATCCTTACATCTTTTATGCATAATCCTGACAACATACCTTGTCAGACTATGCATAATGTGAATGATGATACCGGATAGACACGTTGTCTCTGCCTTGTTTCTCATTAATATTTATTTCAAACTACTTGCCAGGGGATTATAAATTACAGCATGCCCACGTAGCAATAAAGGCAGGCACTTTTGACATGCGCAGAAAAGAAATAATATATCTTTTTTAAGCAATTTTAAAAGTATTAAATTTATAAAAGAAAAATGGCAGCATATTTGGCACAACAAATTGCAGTATGAGCATATATTCTTATATTGAAGCTATTGTAAAATGTAAAAGGGCCATGCATCTCATCCTGTTATTATATAAGTTATTTGTATAATGCTTTTGAAATTGAAATGGTAATGGGCTATACTATTCAATAACTATAGGCCTACTCATTGGCAGACAATGTGAATTTGTAGAAAATGTTTCATGAAATGGCGCCATTTTATCTGTTAAGCACAACGCCTTCTAGTGGTTACTTCAAGGCAATGTTCACAGCATTTAAACATGAGGTATACCCAGGAAATGTGTGCTGGGAACAGTTAGAAGCTGATACATTTCCTATGATTTATTGAAAAATAAATTTTAAATAAGGTTTTCTGGGAAGTTTGGCTTTCTATATTCTTCTAATTTCACACCGGGCATTAAGTTTTTTAACGTTTTCATTGATAAAAGTTTTGTTTTTTTTGAAAACGTATATTTTATACATTAGCATGCCATTAGATGAAGGTTTGTAAAAAAGATATATACATGCAAATTCAAAATTATTCTAATCGCTTTTATATTGAAAACTAAAATGACATTGAAATGGCGGGGCGTTATTATCTAATAATTTTGTTAGAAACATCCCAGTAATCTTATAAAGAGGAGAAGAACCGCCATGAAAAACTGCCCGCTTTCTTGGGACTTGCTTTGCCGGTTAATGAGAGCGTCGTAGGCGGAATTCTAATTGAATTACCTGTTAGCTCATGACAGTCGGGCATATTTCAAAGAGTCGTGTAATAGAACGATTCAAACGATTTGAGGAACACGTTTTAACACCTGAACCACAGATAGTTAACACCTTTATTTCCATGTAAATTAAAAAAATAAAAATTGCTGATGCAGAACATTTCTTAAAACTGTACTATTAAACCTATCGGTTTGGTAATTGCGAGTTGCTTTCATAATTGATTATCGCATAATTCGTAGAAATACTAAACGCCACTGTTCTGTTTCAAATGGAGAATTCAAACTGATTAATAAAATATCATTTTTATGCACGAAAGCATTTGCAATCTAATAGCTTGTGGTTTTTCTAGTGGGTAATCTGTTTTCAAAATTAAAATTCGTATTGATTTTTTTGCTGTTGCTGGCAGTTACATTCAGCTGCATACTATAAATATTTTTTGTAAATAGTTTTACCCTTATATATGAATATGAGCCAGATAACTTTGAATAACACTGTCTTGATAGAAAAGAAACGATTTGACATTGCAGATATATTATAAATACGATTATGACTGCATTCTATTGGCATCCATGACCTTATATGTTAAATGCTTTCCAGACTTTAAATGACACATTTTTACAGAAAATTTTGCATATAAATGTTTTTGCAGAAAATATCACGGTGTCTGCAGAAGCTGATCATTTTTCTTTACTAAAGTTCTGCAGAAATGTAAGCTGCTCAAAAGTTTTTGTATACAAACCTGATCTGCCTTTGAAACATGGGCGAATCTAGCAGGGGGGGGGGAAATAAGAGGGAAGGGGGTCATGGTCCCCCTAAATCGATGTGCTTTTCACATTAGGGTTCACCCTATAGCTGTACCCCCGCTGACTGTGAACTAACTTCGCTAGACCGACCTGCACAGATATTTTTAAATACCGTAATTGACTTGTTTTTATGAAGAAAATTTTTATAGACTTCCATGAAAAATAAGTTATGTCAAACCAATGATGTCATTTGTAGTCAGATCGAACTGCAGTAAGTATCAGAATTATAAAATCATTTTCAAAAGCATTAATTCTTTAGTAGCTGGTTCAGCCAGTCTATAAATCCAGTGTCACTGCTCTGGTAAAGCTTTTCTGCTTTATTATGATTTAGACCTAATTGTTTTGTTGGTTATGAACGTACAGTGTATATGGTTTTTGGGTATAATAATGGGTTTTTAAAAGGAACACTCCATTAAATAAGTGTTTTGGGAAAAGTGTGTGGTTTACTAGTCAACATTCCTCATTCTCACCATCTCTTTCAGTGTTAACCATTTTACAAACATGTGATATTTACCTCCCGCAAACGAATACATGTTCCACTTTAGTTTTTTCTAATTTGGAATTGCAAATGTGATCGAGTATTATGCTTGTTTTTTGTCAGATATATGTCACTCTTCAGCTGTCAAATTAAGTTAAATGTAGTAACAGAGCCAAATAGTCTTGTGTGAAAAACCCAAACATTAAAAAAATTTTGTTGAAGCATGTTACCAATATGTTGTTAATGAGGACATCTATGCACAACAACCGTGTTTACATGGATAAGTGATGCAAGAAACGTGTCCTTATGTGTAAACACACGAAGCTTATAATATTTTAGTAAGAGTTGAGTTTTTTTGCTATTATGTTTGTTTGCCAAAATTAAAAATGTGAGAAATGATTGTAATTCTATATATGGTATTCTTGGTATAATGATTCATTTTTCGGAAGATTTTTCATTTTCACAAACTAGTAAATCTTAACAGTTTCTTAAACTTTCTTTACTTTTGTATAACTTGTGTTAACAAGGTTTACTTATAAAGATTGCAGACGTTTTCCTCATTGCAACATCTTTTTTTTTTGTTCTTGTATTACCTTCCTTATCATGACTTTGCATGCATAAAGTTCTTGCCATATATGTTTAAAATGTGCCCCATAAATTCTCACATCCATTCTCTTGAAAAAAGATCTTTTGATGAATGGCACGGATGAATGTGTTAAACCTAAACCCATCGTTTTATGTTTAACTTTGATAAAGTATATATAGGCCTACAATAATATTTTTCGTGAATATATTCTTTTATTTTCTTCTGGAGGCATATATTATGTATTTTTAAGAAGGCGAAAAGTATAAAATTTCCTAAAACAGTTTTCTAATTGACTTCAAATTTGATTTAGTAGATATTTAAGGTAGAAGAACGGGCACGACCTTATAAAGTCAAATATAACATAAACCTAAAATTATTGCCTGTTTTGGTCTAAATAATGCTATCTTTCCATTTGAAAAAAAAAAAATTGAAGGAGTTTATTATGGAGTTATTGCAGGTTTTTAACGACAGTTAATTGTGAAACATTATTTAATATGCTAAAATAAAAGTCAAATCTAGCTAGACCAGCACGTTTTCTGCTTCCAAGACGACATAATTAAGCTATTTTATATATCCAGTTGGCTGTTATAATTTTCAATTCCGACAGAGGATATCTGACTGGACAGGGTTTTTCTAACAATAAATATGTTTATGTTAAATGTTTATGAGTGGTAATTACAATGGCCAATAGTTTTTATGACAGCTGTGCTAATTTTAATGTGGAATAGAAAAATAGATTAATAATTGAGACTTTAAAGCTCTTTTCTATAATTGACAACGAATAATTTGAAATGTTTTATTTGCGGTATACCTTGATTTGACAACTTGCAATTCAAATTGTATAATTAAATTTGACATTTTCTTGGCCTTTCTTCCATGCCAGAATTTATTTCTAAATAACTGCAGTGGCCACGAAGCATAGTTTGTGTTGGGCAAACACGAACGTGAATTAGTTTAAATTTCCAACTCCTTAATTACTTAAAACGTAATTTCGGCAAGGGTTTCACCGACATCATAAAACTTTTATAGAAGTTTAAAATTACCTAATATCTGTTGTAATAAGATAATACGAGTATACACATTTGTTTATTATGTATGTGCAGTGGCCCCATCACACACTATTTAGGTAACCCCTGTGGGAGATCAGATTACATTTTATTAGCAACCTCTCTTTAAAGTTTAAAACTTATTTAATGATTACTTGACCGAAATGATATATAATTTTAACCTATAATTACTTAGATTTTATCTATAACTTAAACGATGTTTTGAAATTTATAACATTTCAGATCCTCGTGGTGTAAACTGCCCAGTATCGACAGGGTATTGGTGGTCAAATATCGAGTGTTCTGCAAGGGTTTTCAGAGCCATTTTGCACTCGAGGGGTATTTGAAAAGATTATTTCATGAAAGTGCAAGGGATTCCATTAAGGGGGCTGTCCACACTTTTAACAGCATGGGCCTATGGGGATTTCAATGTTAAATTCGTTTTCTTCAAACT
>JAQIXP010002711.1:0-14500 GCA_034700285.1 Proteroiulus fuscus
AAGGGTGTGTTTATGTAGGTCAACTCATCACCAGCAGAGGGATGCTCACGCCGTTCTCATCCTCGGTATTACTATAGACCCCCTCTACGTACCCCATGTAACATTTTGTCACTGTGTCAACGTACACCCCTCCCGCCCCTCCAGGCATTACGTATTAAAAGTATAGCCCCTTATACACAGCCTGGGTAACAATAAAAACTCTAAGAAAAAGTTACAAAAATAGTGTAGCAGTTTCCATATTGAAGAAATCACGACGTTTGCTAACTACATGTTAGGTGCCATTTTTCCACAATTTCGGCACTGAAAGTCGGTGGCGCCCTCTAGGACATACGTGTCTACGTGTTTAACAAGAGCCGATGCCTTTTATCCAATAGAGGGCGCTATATACTGTCAGTAAAATGGCGCCTACTTGGCACAGGCGTACTTAGCATTTACCAAAGGGGGAGGGAATTACACAGTGGTTTTAGAGACGATAGTCCCCAGCAGGGGTAGACTCCAATGTAATTTTTGGTCCAAGGGGGGGGGGGGGGTTGACCCTATATCCCCCCCGGGTATGCCTATGCTACTTGGGCTTTGCATTTTCAACCAAATGCATGTATTCGGGACATTTCATTTATTGATTGGTGGGCTCAAATCAAATTGCAATTTTCGTGCCTATCTTATTTCTTATGCCCTTTGTAGTACAACCCACTGTTTTCAAAGTGGGACTTTCCCTTTAAATTTAAAAGAGCATCTTTTATGAATTTTTGATACAGACAAACCTGAGGGACGTGCATAAATAATGTTTTTGGAGGTTTTATAATTCCATTTCATCCCCCCACCCTCTATCATCTCAGGTACTTTCTTGTCAAAATTCTCAACTCCCCCTTCAACCTTCCTCCCGAAAATGACATCCAAAGTATGCAAATCTTTTCAATGCGAATGTGGGTAGCTGCATGTATTTCATAATCCGCTTGTATTAAATACAAAAGGTCTACATGTTATGCCTTATAAAGCATGATTTAATTAATATTTCTAGATCGAACACAGAAGTCTGACCCTGGGTGAAGTGTTGGATGGAGACAGAATGGCCAAATCAAACTACAATATTCAATTTCTAGGTAATGAAAAAAAATCCTAGTTTTGGTAAATTTTTTCAAAATTAAATTACATGTAAATCATTATTATCAATAGTATTAAACTTTTTTTCCTTGAATTTTAAGAGGATATAGAGTTAAAAGAGTTATGCAGTCTGCCATTGAAAGAGAAAGAACTGCAACGATTAAAGGAAGCCATCGAGGATCTGTATTACTTTGAACTCGTATTAGGTACGTGCATTACTGACTGGGGTTTTTAAATTCACCTGGGTGAATATCGAGGAGTCAGATATTAAAAATCACACTTGCTGTCACTGGCATCACTCCAATGATATATATTATTTCAGTAAACTGACACATTATTAAATCTCTTTCTTTGGTTACATGCAGACAACATCCCGATTCGAGGATTTGTGGGTCATTTAGAAGAGGGTGGAATCTTGCCGCATAAGCACAAAGTTTACCTAACGACGCATTTACACTTCACCATTGAATACAATAGGGAACAGGTGAGTTAATAGCACTAGGCGTTCAAAAATGAGCCAAAAATCAGTGTAAAAAATTCAAAAAGTTTGCAAATAAAATTTAGAAAAAAGTGGGTTTTTTCCTGATTTGCCCTGACCGAAAATGCAGTTTTTCCCCGACCAAAATAAACATTTTCCATTATCAAAATAATAATTTCCTTTGCCAAGCTAATATGAATGTTTCGCTGGTTAAAATGAAATTCTTCCTGGAAAAAAAATAAAAAAAAAAATTCCTTGCCATTCCCCCAAACTTTCACAACCATTTTCGGCAAAGTTAATTGAAAAAAATAAAAAGTAAAAATTAAGTAAATGTACACAAAATGGAGACGCCATAAGGCAGAGCATGATGGACAGACCTTGCCTATTTTGAATCTTCGTTATATACATCACAATTTTCTCGAAATTTACAGATAATATTCGCAAATGTAAGCAGCAAGGAGCATAATCATATTAATTTGGACGAAGTGACGGCTCCAACCAACATTGTGCACACTTACAGCGTTCAATGGGTGCCAACGGAGTAAGAACTGATTCTTCACTACAATATTTCAAATAGTCAGATTTCTGAAACGTTTTCATCTAATGTTGTCATTTTTTTTTGTGGTACTGGCAGTGTCTCGTACTCGGATCGGGATCAGAAATTAAGGAGCAACGATTTCTTCCCACGTTCCTTGGAGGTATTAGCTTACTTTAAAATCCTTCATTTACCTTAAAAACTCGAGCAAAAATAATGCATTTGGCCAACTTTTCAGCTTGAAAAAGAAAAATTGTCTGGATATTTTATCTTATAACTTTTTTTTCCCCTTGAAGATTCACTGGCTATCAATCATCAATTCGATGGTTTTAGTATTTTTACTAATTGGTTTTGTACTCATAATAATGGTGAGTAGACCAGCTGTGCACATTTTCTTAGGTAGTTTAGTTTCACAAATTTAAAAATATCCAAGATTTGAAAACACTTGCATGATCGGGCAGAAATACGTGTTAAGAATTATTCGTGCCCAGAAAAAACATTGCCGGCAAGTCTTTGGCCATTCCTGTCCAATAGATACATTCCAGATGAAATCGCTGTACTTGGCTGCCAAAATATTACAATTAACTTTCTGAAATACGATTTTTTTTTTGCCCTTGCGTGTTGAACATCCCGCAATTAACATTTCTGCGTCATATTTCAGATGCGGGTTCTGCGGAACGACTTTGCCCGGTACAACATGGGAGACGACGATGCAGAAGACATTGACGGTGACGATTACGGATGGAAGATAATACACACAGACGTCTTCAGGTTCCCCCGGCACAAGACTTTATTTTGTGCCATATTAGGTAATTTGGTAATTTCTCTCCAAGTATGGTATCTGAGTGGTTAGCACTCCTGTCTAATATTTGGGAACAAAATCGATTGCTTGACTATGATTTTCGTGGCTTTCCATAGTCTTTCCTATAGCTTGCATCCCCGTACGGGATTTACCAATATCCATTAGCAGCACACGTAGTGTCAAAAGTTAAATCGATCATTTATATTTCAGGAGTCGGTTCGCAGTTCCTCGCAGTCGCGTTTGGCATAATCACGATGGCGTTGTTGGGCATTTTTAACGTGCACAGGCATGGCGCCATGAATTCCGCCGCTTGTTTTCTTTACGCCATCACGTCGGGAATCTCCGGCTTTGTGGCCGCCAGCATGTACAGGAGGATGGGAGGGAGAAATTGGGTGCGCAGCATCAACCTCACTTCCTGTCTATTTGCTTGTATGTATGGCCCAAGCGCGCGGAGTTCATTTCAATTTTTGCCCTTTGCGATATTTGATCGGTTGTAATGTTCGCTTTCAGTGCCCTTTTTCGTGGCGTGGAGCATCCAGAATGCAGTGGCCTGGGCCTACAGCTCGACCCAAGCGCTGCCGCTGACAACGGTTATTCTTCTCGGCCTGGTCTGGGCCATCGGTCAGTCATTCTCTTTAGCAGGACCGAGACAGTTTCGTTAATTTCCAGACATAATTTGTTCTTTGTTTCCAGTCGGCTATCCGCTGACGATATTGGGTGGAATATTCGGCAAGAACGCAAGCGGCGATTTTGAGGCCCCTTGTCGTCCCAAGCACATTGCTCGTGGGATTCCACCCGTTCACTGGTATCGTTCGACGCTCTGTCACTGTGCCATCGGCGGATTCCTGCCGTTTAGGTGACTGGATATATTGCTTTGAAAATCTAAACTACGCCCAACAAAAAAACTCATCGGGGTGCCTTTTTTTCCACAGTGCCATTTCGGTTGAACTTTACTACATCTTTGCCACGCTCTGGGGTCGAGAGCAATACACTTTGTATGGCATTCTTCTAGTCGTGCTCGTCATTCTGCTGAGCGTCACTGCATGCATCTCCATTGCCCTCACCTACTTCCAGTTATCGGCAGAAGACTATCGGTGGTGGTGGCGCTCCATAGCAAGTGCTGGGTAAGCCATCACCTGAATATTGTAAAATTATTCAAAAGTTTAAAATGTTCATGGTCCTCGAGTGTACAAGCTTCGAAAGTGGAGCTCAAAAGTGTTAAGAATTTGATTTATGGATAATATTGGTCTAAAATTCCTCCTGATTTTGGGATTCCCTTTCTCCCCCCCCCACCCCACCCTTTCTCCCCCCCCCCACCAAATGACACTTCATATGTGGTTCTCGGGTAACGAGTTGAATTAAATTTCAAGCACTGTTTCTCCGCATGAAATGAAGGTGAGCAAGTTGGTAAATAAATTGCCATGACCAACATTAAAAAGCACCAAATTTGAGCAATTTGGGAATTTGTAGTAATTCTTCATGGACTTAAAATTACTAAGAATTTTTTAAAAAAATGAATAAATGCCATAGTTAAGAAGGGCTAAATGGGCCATAAGCGCCAGTAGCCGGGCATTATGAGGAGACAAGATAAGAAATATAAAAACATTGCATAAAATAATCTATTTGCAAAGTATAAATCACTCATGATTTTGCCAATGTTGTGATTTCATGATTTTTAATCAGGAATTCAAAATTCAAATTTACGAATAGTTTGCAACATTGCAAACTCATAATTTTCGAATCATGATTTGGACCAAAATCTCAATTATTCTAAGAGCTCGCGATTTTAAAAATCACGATGTTTGGGTTAGGTACTCTAAATTATCTTTTTGCAAGGGAAATCCCCCAAACTTTTTTTTGCAATTTTTCGTCGCACTTAAGAAACAGCAAGCAAAAGTGAAAAAGCTGTCATGTTTTTGTATCAGTCGTAAGGAAACGGGAAGAATTCCAGACTTTCCTTAGAACATTCCCTAAACGATTAATCGAATGTCTGCAGTTTTGCTTTGCGCATCCCCGAGGTGTTGCAAGCATTTACCCTGGCTAAGATTTTGATTTGCAATGTCGATCGGCGCCTATTGTTCGCAGGTCCCAATTATAGAAAATGAAGTGACACTTTGTTTTTCGTTCTGTCTGCACTTCTAGCCACGAATCCTCTCCCTGGCAGTTTCTTTTGGACACAGGCCAGCGGGGGTGATATTATAGCAGCAGCGGCGGCGCTTCCGCTTTTGTTTTTCGTCCTAGCCAGTGGCGTATCAAGAACTGTTAGTTAACCTTTAGGGAATAAATATGCGACGTTAGACGCAGAAAAAAAGGTTAAAGAAGCAAAAAAATAAATCCAAATAAAGTTATTCATTTGACAGCAGTTGCCTTTGTAAAGCTCAAAGCTGGCACGAAGCCCAACGTTAGAGCTATTTTCAGATCTGTCCTACTTTAAACGATTGCATTGTTCGTGACTCGTGGCGAGGGTTTCGGGCTCAAACAAACGCAGCGTTCAACTGCCTCGTCGCATTAAAACCAATAAAAAAAGTACCGAAAAAAATAATAATAAATAAGGGAAGAATTTCTAGCAGTCTGGTTTAGATAATTTAGGACGATTACGCTCAGTTCTGACAGGGTCAGAACCAAATCTTGTCAATAATCGAAATCAAAATGCACCAATTGGGGCAAGAGGGTCTTATTTTAGCATCAGGATGATTCTGATGCATAATATCTTAATTAAACTTTTGATTAGTTTTTTTCAATTTGTATTTCAGGTCCACGTGCATTTTTGTTTTCCTGTACTCGGTGTTTTACTACTGCAAGCGGTCCAACATGTCCGGAGTTTTGCAATCGGTCGAATTCTTCGTCTGGACGATATTAATGTGTTACATATTTTTCCTGACCCTGGGAACGGTGGCGTTTTTCGCCTCGCTCAAATTTGTGCGTTACATTTACGCCAGCATTAAAATGGATTAAGCACAAACTCACGGCAAGTGCCAGGAACAGAAAGATAGAGAAGGGTACCGTTCCCCACCGGATTGGAAATCAACACCACTGACTGTATTATTATTATTATTATTTATACTGTGCAATATACTTAGGACAGTATCACCGACCAATATTGCCAGTAATTGTGGGCTAGCATAATATTATCTTAATCGGAAAGCTGGAATTATGAAACTGTCTATCAAGTTTTCGCCATCGTCATTTTCATTTGGTTTGTGAATTTTACTCGATGCCCCGAATTTGCCGTTGGCAAGCGTAGGCCTACATACAGTTTGGACCAAAAGTAAAATGAAATCTGCTACAGAACTACCATCGAGCGCTCAACAGAAATCTTTTTTTTTCCAATAAAAATTAATGCTATACTGTGAGGGAATTTTATAAGGCCTGTTTTTTTTTTCTTTTCGGGAAACCATACTTGACCAAATTTTAATCAAGTTAGCTAACTTTTTCGATATTTAAATTGATTACAAACTAACTCGAGCAACCACCTTCACTCATGTAATCAGGTTACTTAACAATCTTACTCATTTAACCAAGTTAACTTGAATAATCTAGTTGATAAACAGCCCGACGCTCCTTGAATCAAGCTAACTAATAATTTGATTAATAAATTGAATTGAATTTATACTGTTAAATAAGTAAGTGTGTTAATGAAGTGGATTAATTGAGTTAGCGAATTTGGTTAAACGAGTAAATTTGTTAATCGAGTTAGCTTACTTCATTTAGCGAGTAATGCCAAAATAGCTTTTCCTAAAAAAAATTACCCAATGTTCCCTCACAGTATTTGCAATAATCTCACTGGAATTTTTCTTCAAACTTAATTTTGAAATCGGTCAAATAATGTGATGGTGGTTGAAAGTACACATTAACCATTGCAGCTTTGGCAATCTTGATTCATTACAAAATGGAAATGATTGACAAACCAATTATTACTGTCTTAAATAAAGCATAAATTATCTTTCCACAAAGTGCATCATATTCCTTCCGAGTTACACGTGCGAAAATGTTAGTGTTTTTTTTCAGAAAATAACATAAGAAGCTGGTCAAAACTATTAGTTATCAAATTTAACCACAGAATGCTGTTAAAATCCTATGGCCAAATGATGATGAACTGACTTAAAAATGAATAGCTCCTGTTCTTATTAAATATAATAAAAGCTAACAAATCTAAAAATACTATAGCCATTGATGGCCCCCATGTGTGATGTCACAGGGAGGGTCAGTGGGCTTCTCCGACATTCCCAGAAAAAAGTGCAGTTTTCCCTGACACCCTGACAAGAATTTTCTCTTACATTTTAATGCAGATTTAACATTGTCGAATTACAATCAGTGAAAATTTACGATCTGTTTAATCAAGTGTCCTCTTTCTAATGCATTCAAAAACTTTGACAAAATTAGGGAATTGTATTATAGCCTACTGTATTAAATTTAACATAATACATAAATGGATTTATTAAATATCCCAGACCATATTCCAGACCACTGGATCCAAAATTATATGGAGTTATTGGGAACTGACCCCTGTCTGAATCCTCCCCCCCCCCCTTTCCTTCGGTATATCCTAGTTTCGCTAGTGCATCACGTCTATTAATCATATAATGAATTATTTGGCAGCAATTTCAGAAGACAAGAACTCAAGACTGCTGATTATAAAACTCAAGTTGAGTTTTCCTTATTGCCTGAAGTAAAAATCTATTTACATTGAACTGGCCACGTTTGAAATTGGTCTCATGCAGGACCTATATATATCTACATTGCTAGCTGCGGAACAATCAAAATAGAAAAGTATAACAAAGCGAAGCCATTAGTATTATTGGTTCACGACAGGTGAACTTTTGTGAAAACTTTTTTCATGTTTTTTGGCACAGACACATCTTACGACGTTCAAATAGGGAACGAGTCGCAATTACGGCGTTGGCCACCCATGCAATAACTATTTTTTTCTCATCGCAACAACAACAACGACTACTTTTAGGAAAATCTGAATTCCTCTAAAGTGAGAAAATGCATTCGTTGATGTCACAACACTATCTACAGTGTGTTTTTAAAGTTCGAGAAACCACAGAGCGATGCGTAGAAAAAATCTGCCAAATTGCCAGGGAAAGGAAACCGAGAAATAAAAGTGCAATCAATGCACAGATCCGGCTCTTTTGTAATTCATTTTATTTCTTATTTATAGTTTAAAATTCAGTCAATTTATAATGGTGATCTTAGAAACCAAATGACAGTATATCTAAAATAACATTGGATGACATTAGGCATTATGCAATGTCTGAGAGAGATAGTCATCTTACTATGATTAGTGTATGACACACTAATGTTATCCACTGCAGTTGTATACAGTGTACTTTTATCAGGGCATTTAAACGACTAGCAAATTATCTTTAAATTTTCTGTATTTTATTATATTTGTTTCAAGATTTTAAAGAAAAAATTGCCAATGCCATTATTGAATAAATAAAAATAAAAATTTATGGATTCCAAAAAAAGTGGTGGATTGCAACCAGTGCATACTTTTTTATGTTGTTATGATGTTTTTATGTTTTATGTTATGATTTGTTAAAGGTAATTATACCAAAGGACCGCAAGCGTGACCGAAATGCTACATTCTTTAAACTGGGAATCATTGCGATCTCGAAGGGAAGATTTAAGCATGGGTTTGTTCAAAAGGTTTAATTTGCCTATTTACTTTCAGGTATAATGCTAACACTAGAGGTAGGCATGTTCACTCTAATCCTCTGAAGGAAATTCGTACTATAGAACGGAAGCTTATTATTGGCCTTGTTTCTTACATTCTATAAGATAATGGAATAATCTTAAACTAAAAATATTTCAAAATTGTTAGGAATTCAATTTAACGATAATGTTTAACTGAGCCAGCGTTCGATTTGTCAAAATTGCAGAGGGGGCGGGGTGGATACAAGAAATAGGTCTGGGAGACCAAAGTCCCCCAGCAGTAGGGCCGCACTCATAAATCTATTTCAGGGGAAGGGACCCGATCCAACCCCCAAAAAAATGTTTCAAAATTTGGGCAGCAGGCTAAAATTGTAAGGTATTTACATATAGTTGCAAAAATTGATAGAAAATGCACTCCAAAAAAAGGGTTAAAAATTACCAAAAGTGCCTATTTTGCCATTTCACGTAGTATGATGTTCTTGAGCTTATTTGTTTTTGCATTTAGATAAAAAAATAATTGAAGATTTGAGGTAAAAAAAAAAACATGCGAGTTTATTTTTGGCCGAAAATGAGACATTGGGGCATGCACAAATCATATATGTGACGCTATCAGGGTAGCAGTGTGCTAACTAATTAGCAACTTTTAATCATCACAGCTTCATAAATACATAGTTTTTATCAATAATTTTCCTGCAAAACATCGTTGTTTTGCCTATAAAGATTTCAACAATAAAAGGTATGTTTTGGCGAGAACATTCCCTTTAATGTTAACACCACCAATGAGCAACACTTATAGCAACAGCCATCAGGTTCATTCCAAATGAATGAAACTTCTTGCAGAAATTATTTCCGGAATTAAGGAAACGAATTTCTACAGAAAACTATAATTATAATGTTATGCAGAATCATCACAATTCATGGGATGCCATAAGTTTGAATCTCATTTGATTTTTTTTTAACATTTTTTCACACAAACTTGTTTGTTTTCACACTATTTTTTTAAATATTCAAAGTTTTTGCGCAATTCAAAATGTTTCATGGCTGTTACATCCCAATCATCTCTGTTTGTGCATTTGAAAAGAGCGCTCAGAGAGCGATGCATGCACACAATACAATCCAATAGAGAAAGCGTCACATCATAGATGTAGTTGGATGTGAGACATTTAAACTCCATAATTAAACGACTGATTTTTGCCAATCATGAATCTGCAATTCCTTAAGATGCCCATACACACATACCAGGGTACTTCATTTTTGCATGAATACCTCAGCAGTCTGTATGCCATGTAATGTCAATATTATATCATTATATTATATCAGTGGGAAAAACTTATCATATACAATACGACTATTTAGGAAATAAAATATTCTGATATTTCAATACTTTAAAATTTGTTACAAAACTAGCCATCATTTTATGCAATACAAATAATGCATCGATCCACAAAAAAGCTGGCATATATACTTTATGATCTAAAAAGGATTTTGGTACTTTCATGACTGATTGCACAATTTCTCTGTAAAAATAATAAAAAACTATGTTTATCATATACCATATAGTATACTTGAAGCTATATATGCTTAAACAATGCATTTTCAATTACAATAAAAATGTTTTAAAAATGCAAACAAAGTATGAGTGAAAATTTGTCTGATCTTATTTGAATGAAATCATTCAAATGCCAAAAAGAACAGAATCTCAAAATTAGTATTGATGGCTCAGATCATCAAGCATGCAAAGATTCATTTTTCATAGAATATTTAGCATTAACGTTGCTGTATGTGTAAACTTGACATTGCATATTTTGAAAAAAAGAATGTCTTCAGGAAATTGCACCTTTTAAGACATTTCTTTCTTACTTTCAGAAGCAGTTGTTAGTATTACTTTATAGTTATTTGTATATTTATTAATTTATAGTATTTACATAGTTATTATTTACTTATTTCATTTGCTATATATCTGCCATAGTCATATATATATACACCGTAAATCTTCTAGAAATGACCCGGGCGATCTTTTCTTTCTTTGCCTTCAGAGGTGGGCGTAATTTGGAGATGGGGGTAAATTAAATATGGGCGTTTATTTATAATTTCAAAGAATTCAGCTGGGCGGTTATTTAAATTTTAAAGAGTATCACATTATTTTTAATTAAGAACATAACATGCAGTATTGTAAGAAACTTTTACTATATAGGTATGCTAAAACTAAGTTCTAAGGGAAAGTACCATCGTAAATGGGCGAAATTTAGAAGGAGATCATTAAGTAACATTAAGGATGGGCGAAATATGGAGGATGGGCGAAATTTCGAAGTGGGCTATCTTTTCACATTTGCTTGGAATTTTCCTGGGCGAAATATGGAGACTGGGCCAAAATTCGGGATGGGCGTTATTTAGAAGATTTACGGTATTCACATTTCTATAGTTCTATAGTTACTACATAGTTATTTACTTATTTCATCCACTATCTGACAATATATACAATATTTCAATTTGTATCAATATTTTCATATATTGATTTTATACTTTTTTAATTAGTAGGCTATTTCATAATTCCTATAAATTGAGTGCATGCATATACCTAAAAGGAAAAGTCATTATAGTATACTTGTATATACAAACTCTGTTAATTGTGTTAGATTAATTTGGAAAATGTCAGATTTTTTTTTTTTTTTTATTATTATTATATTTTTAAGCATTGCTCCGCTTATATAATTACAGGTAAAGTTCTTTACTTGAGCTTAAAAAGATTAATGTGCAAGAAAAAAACTATCTGAAATTTGCATAATATATGTAATTCTTGGGGTTCATGGGTTCCGAACTAATATATTACGGTGGAACAAGATTCGGATTTTAAAAATCTGGAAAGTTTGCAACGGGATGTTCCGAGAGTATCCCCCTATACTATACAGCACGTGACGTGCTATTTCCCCCATGATGCACCTGTCCATTTCTACGGGGTCCCATCCGACTCCCTCTTTTGTGTGTGCCAAATGTTGTTGAGTCTATAGAAATCGACTGCATCATGGTTCTATAGCATCTGTTGCGCACAAATTCAGGCAGCAGCGAAACTTCTGTCACTCACCACTAAACAACGTCAACGAATACATGTGTTGAGGCCAGAAGAAATTCCCCGGTGGTGGCAATTACCAGAATATACACACACACAAAAAAAAACGAATTTAACGGCCGCCGGACTCAGAAAAACAACTAAGAAGAGGGCTTCTTTCAGCTTGGAAACTATAATAAGCAAAGAAGCATCTACTTTCCTATTCTTCTTGCCAGTGTCCGCAAAATACAGCAAAAATTCAGAATTCGGCTTTCGAAAGTTTGCACTCGTCTTTCGTGGACGGTGCAGCGGTGAACGGTACGGCCGCCTTCATGCCCACCACAATGAGTGATAACAGCAGTCTGTCGCAAAAGGACACGACTTACACCAAGATATTCGTCGGGGGTTTACCCTATCACACAACCGACAAATCCCTCAGGGAACATTTCGAGGCCTATGGGGAAATCGAAGAGGCCGTGGTCATCACTGACCGGCAAACGGGGAAGAGCAGGGGTTATGGATTTGTAAGTATATACATTCCATCATGATTTTTTTTTTATAACTTTAAGATAACTTTATACAATTAAACTTTCCCGCCAGTGCCTGCCTGCATTTTTAATCCATTTTCCCGATATTTCTGGAAAAAATTGCTCTATAGCAAAGTATAGCTACCCATAGCTCTATAGGCCATTTTAGGCCTACTTCAGTTCAGTGGTGCAGCAACATGACCCTAAGCGATCGACATTAACCCTTTTCTCAAGTCTTTTCCCTTCAAAATCAAAATCATATCTTTATATATATAATAATCCAATGAATAGGCCCTACCTGCAATGCCAATCAACGTTGAGGCTCTTGGCGCCATGCAGACGTCGATCTTGAGATGCGAGCATTGTGATATTGTCCCCAGATTTTCCATATAGCTAAAAATTAAAATAGCATACATTAACTTATATAATATTATTCAACTAACTAGAAATTAAATATTAAAATCATCAAGAAACCCGGAAACAAGTATATGTCAAAATTCAATAATTTCTAAATTTAAAAATTGAGAAAAACAAATTTGAAAATGGAATTTCATTTTTAAGCCTCATGCGTGCACGTTCTAAATGGAATGATTTAACGGCGCTCGTGCTTGTCACGTGCACACGCGCGTGAGCTATTTAAAAGATTCGAATTTAGCATTCCTTTTTGAAAGATTTATAAATTAGCACCTACATAAACAGGCCTAAAAACGAATAAAACAAACCAGGTAAAGGTCCTATATATAATCCCCTATAAACGGGGCCATTTATAGCCATGCAGCCTGTTTTTTTTGGCATTGATAACCTCATTGGGGTGTGCGATTCTATCAGGCGTGTAGTTTAGGCACAAGCAACTGAATAAAAAAGGGGGAGTTAAAATTGCAGTTCCATTGAATAGTTAATAAGCAACAGAAGGCACTACAAACATATTTTTCCCTATTGAATCCTGCAACATATGCATGCACGTGGCGCCGGCTGTACGCTATATAAACCAGCTGGCAATAATAACAATACTAATAATATAATAATGTTATAAAACCCACACATATAGGCCTATATACTGCTTCGGACCACATGGCTACCACACTTTAGCCCTGCACGTGGCGTATAGGACATATACTACATGTACACAATTGCTAATGGGAAGTCATTTTTCAGTCATTTTGGCTACTTTCTGTAACAAAATGATCATTTATTATGCATCGTAATACAGGAGTATATATTTGAAGGAGTGTGTATATTGTGCATATAGACTATATAAGAGTTTATAAACAGTCCAGAAAGTTAGAGCAAACTTAATTCCTATACAAATAGCCAGACTTGATATATAGATCTGAGGAACTTTATATATCATGTATATACAAATTCACCTATATACAATCCTACATATCCACTTTATGCATGCATGTCCTCAACTGCATTATTATAAGTTTTACTAAATTTTTATTTTAAAAGAATTAAAGCTCTCCTGCACTAAAAATTCAAACTATACCAATCATGCATAAAAAATTGAGTGAGCCCTAATGTAGGTCGCACTCCCCATTCAAAAGTAAAGCGCCATCTGTGATGAATACATTTCAACTACATGTAGTTTACCCTATATTAAAATGGCGGCCATGTTATTTGCCATAAACGTATATGGCGCCATCTTTAATGAATGATATGATCCATACTAAAATTTGTCAATTATAAAATGGTGAATTATGGGAATATCATATATAGTTTTGAAAGGGAAGTTTTTATACGTATTACATGCATGAGTATAACAAATGTATGAAAAGACTAATTGATGCTCATACCGGTATAGGCCTATAGTTACTTCCCAATTCACCTTTTTATCAAAATGTCAAGACTGAATTGTTCAATTTTATATACCCTTTCACCTTATATAGTTTGAATTAAGAACAGATCCACACTATAAATGGGTGGATTGCTGAAGTCTGGAATAGTGATTTAAGCTGGGAATAAAACTTCAAAATAACATTTTATTTTAAAATTGAATTAATTCCTGAACAATGCAGGGGCGGCTACAGGATTTTGCTAAGGGGGAGGGGGGGACAATCGCATATTACAGAAAAATTCGGCCATTTTCTCTGCCAATACTGGACAGCAAAATTTGCTGGCTAAGGGGGGGGAGGCAATTGCCCCCATTGCCCCCCCCCTGTATCCGCCCCTGGAACAATGACGGATCCAGGAATTTTGTGGGGACCTTTAATTTGCACGGTTTATAATATGAATTCCCACTCTGTTCAAATATAGGATGGGCTACTTTATATAGGGTGGACAAAAAGTCTGTTGCCCCCCCTAAAATTTGTTAGGCATTGAGGATGGGTGAAATTTGATGCAGGGGTCA
>JAQIXP010002712.1:0-14497 GCA_034700285.1 Proteroiulus fuscus
CTGATATTTCTGCAGGATACTTTTTTTTAATTTTCACTAGTTATATATAACCGGCAAGAGAGTTTAAACTCTTAGTGCGGAGATGCTTGTGTTTGTGTGGTCTTTACAAGACGAACCCCTAGTTTAAACTACATTTTACAAAAATGATTACTAATTTCACCAGGACCCTTGAGTTCCTGGCATTAAATATTTCTTATTTTTACATATACTACTTTTAAGGCTTTACTTTAAAAATATTAAAGAAACAGCTGCACATATTTGCACTGTTTCGAAATAAAGCCATTTTGATGAACACAGTTACATAGAAACTATACTCAGGTTCACCCTGAGAAAGGTCCCGAAGCACACCCTAGGTGAATAAGTGAGAACTCAAAATTCAAAATACATGTACAAGGAAGTAAGTCTCTCATTAGCTACCATTATTATGCAATTTGATGGGAGCTATATCGCATTACTGCAGGTGTGCACAGGCAATGCACTCCATGACACTTTCTTCTATTGAGCCAATAAGGGCTTGCTCATGAATTCTGAATTTTGAGTTCCCATTTCTTCACCCATGCAATGTGTGCTTTAGAACTTTTCTCAAAGTGAACCTGAGTATAGTGGATAAAGACTGAAGGTCTACTGTACCATATTAATACTGCAATTAATACAATTTTAACACCAAATTTTAGAAGATCTTTCAGAATATATTTATAATTTGTAGACCTATATAGATTAAAAATTGCATGTAGACTGATAGTCTAATGCTTAACCCCAGATATATATATATATATATATATATATAGATTAAAAACTAAATTTATGGTATCTGCAAAGTGTTCTGTATGTGCCGCAAAAAAACCTGAAACTTCACACATAAAACTTTTAATACACAGTACAAACCTGCTCTAATTTCAGGTCCCCCCAGAAATTAAATGTTCAATTCCCAACTACCAGGTTTCTTTTCAAATTTTCATGACTTTTCTGCATTGCCCCAACTTCCTGACTTCCCAGGTATGGAGGAACCATGAATTTGTTTCTAAGCATGAATTGTATTCCCCATATGCCTATAGAAGCACTTCCTTATCAGGTGAAAATTTTAGTCAGGTACCAGTGTTCCACTTCAAGAACTCACTAGGTCCATGAATTGCTGTTTAAAATGAGGCCAACATTTCAACGTGAGGTTTTTAGTGGCATTATAAGTATTAGTGATTAATAGCTTCCACGTCATCTTTAAACAATAGAAAATACCGTTAGGCATTGGCAGCAGCTTGTCATAATTTATTTGAATTCAGCGTTCTGTGATGACCCATCATCATTAATAAAGTAGTTTTCGTTTTATTACTACTGAAAGTATCAGTTTATTATTATCTAGTACTATTACATAAAATGCTACGAGATTCTTCCTTTATGTCTACTTAAAGAACAGCAAACAACTAGTATTTTTAGAGCTCTGGTACAACATTCATTTATAAACTCGCAATTAGTGTAAAACAATGAAGTGTACATGTAACTAAATTTATGGCATCGTGATATGCTGATCGGAGGGTACTGAGTTGAAGTAATGCAATGTGAGGCTCGTTCCCCAAAACTGTGTTAAATCATAATTGAAAGTGTTCAAGTGGCGCCAGCATTGAAGTGGATTTACCAAACGTCCTCTCTTCCCAGGACATGTCCTCTTTCTAGGTGCTAAAATCTTGTCCAAGAAGATTTTTAAAAATGTGCCAAAATTTCCGGGAATTCAATTCTGAATTTTTTTTTTACCGAAGTGCTGTCGCATTTAGTTTCAACTTTTCGCCTCATAAAAACCTTTCATATTAAACAGTTTATGAAATTACACCTGTGGAATACTACAGAAAACTGAAAACATTGCAGTTTTTAAAAGTTTTTTTTAACTTCTCAAAAACTGAAAAATTTCTGCAGTTTCTGTTTCATACACATCAGATTTTGTGCATGCAATTTTAAAATCAGGAAAACTGCAGGATTAGACAGTTTTTTCTGTCGTTTTGGTTTCATAAGATATTGAATGTTGTACATCTCAAACGTCAGGAATTTCTAACTTGTAAGTGCAAGATATCTGAAGTTGCATGTATTGTTTCACAAGAGATCAGGTTCTGTAAGTTTTAGCATCAGGTTAGGCTCAGGAAACTGCTTAATTTCTGCAGTTTATTGTGGAAATGCTTTTTGAGATCAGGGGGTCCTCTACTATAATGATCAAACATCGGTAAACATAAGACTTGATTACCATATCCTCTTTTTCCCAGACATGTCCTAATTCCTGGATGCTAAATTTTTTCTGGGCAGATTTTTAAAAATGCTTCAAAATGCCCATGAATTTTGATTTTTAAATATATATACCTATAGGCCCCCTATACATGAGAGTGGATATCAAAAACCATATGAATCCAGATTTTTTGCATTGAGAAAATTATATTTATAGAAAATTCAGATTTCTTCCATAAAAATTACTTATTTTAAAATTCTGAGCTTAATTTCTAAGATAGAACCTTGCCCTTGGGAGTGCACCTTCACATTTTGGTTCCCTCAAAGGGAATGTACTTGTTCTGAGTCCACCTCAACCCTATAACCAAATGTAGACACATTGGGCACAGCATTATTCGGGCATTTTTCATCCATAGTGGTCAAAATGAGCAAGTTTTTCCTTTCTTACCCCAATTTTTAAGTGATTTGTCAGACTGAACATTACTTTAGCTTTACGCTAGCTACAATTTTATGTAACTATCTTAATTTCGGCAATATACCAGCAAAAAAAGTTCCCGATATCAAAACTGCAGAAAATCCAATGTATTAGGCAACAAAACAGGCAAAACGCCTCAGGAATAATTCTGAAAACTTTCACCTATTCCAGTTTTGCTTTCATTGTTAAAAATGCAGTCTCCTTACAAAATTTTTAGTTTCAAAATATAGGCCTACACGTAACTCCACCAAATTATGGAACAAGATTTAGTTGTCCTATCTTGTAAAACCATGTCTGGGGCAGTAATAGGATATTTGAATGGGGAGTGGAGATGAGGGGAGTTAATGTTTATTTTGGTGTTCCCTGCCACTGAAAATGTTTAAAAATACTGCATTTGGCTTTAATACCGGAAGAGCAGGAAACTCCCATCTTTATCCTCCACAGAAGGTTATGTATTAAATCAGCACATTTAAAAAATAATCAGGGAAAGCCATCAGAACTCTTCAGTGCTTAATAACACTTAATTTTCAAAAATGGAAAGTGTTCATAAGAGGAAGTGATGTATTATCAATCTTCTGGTGTGTAAATTAGTCTGTAGCAATGGCATAGCAGAAGCGAAATGCTGGAAATTTCAACTCAACAGCCAGATGGGGAGGGACTATCTTGGATGATATTTTGAAAGTACCCGGTACTGAATACTCAGTGAACCTCAGTACAATGAAGGCATGTTGCTGACCCTTTATCTTTTAAGCACAGAATAGGTCCTATAACGGTTTTTGTGCCACCTGTGCCCTGTGCTAAACTATGCAAGACTTCTCAATTATCCAACAAAATTCAACATGTGTATAAAAACATACAGAAAGTTTACAAGCATGAATTGTAGAGTAGTAGTGCCCACTATTGGGAAACCATGGAAACAGGATCCATGTTAAAGAAAGGCAATTTTAACATGTGGGATTATTTATTTCCTTTGACACTGGTTTTATGGATTACTTAGAAATGTTTTATATTGTCTTCTATTGCTATTAAGAATTAAATAAAAAATTAAAGAAGTTTCTTTAACAATATAAAAATAGTAAAGAAAAGTTCTCTATTTGCCCAAGCTCAACCATCAGCTGTCGCAAGCACATGCACACTCAAACCTTCCAAACCCGCCCCTTTCCTGATATCACGTGGCTTTCAACTGAAAAATGGGGGACAAAATATACCACTGATAAATTGATAATAAATACCCCTCTTGGGTCATGCTTGGGTTAAGACTATAAAATAAACCACATATACCTCCATTTAACGACAACAGCGAAAAGAAAGTCATGAAATGTTACGTACAAGTAAAATTGTACAAAACTTTGCATCAGAAAATCTATCCCCCACAATATTATAACAATATTATAAACAAGTAGGAGCCCATATGAACTAATTTTTTTCATTTAAGAGTTTGGCCATGAACTCGTGATCACAATCAAGATTTTGTATAGGCAACCGCATTATATTATTGAAGATCTATCTACCCATTTTGAAAATTTTGATGTAATTCACAAATAGGGAAACTCAGCATATGCCATTTTCGAAACACCACAAGCCTAAAAAATAATAGGCCTACCACGACGGCCGAAGAGTCATCGAGATTGAAGATGGCTGTACGGCCTGTGCGTGAACGAAACGGATCGTGGTGATATTGGTAATAAGAAAAACAGAAATGTAACTTGCATGCAAACAAACCAGCATAAACAGAAAGCATGTACACACATTAAATAACGCATGAAATATGATAAAATAGTTGACAACCCTTAATAAACAGCCTACTAAAATAATGGCCTACACGAAAAATCCAATATGGAGTCCACGGAGTAGGGCGTCATTGCACTTACTTTTTGGAAGAAATTATTTCGGGCATTAAAATGCCCTAATAATTAACGGCAGTTGAATTCTTCAGTCCCTTTTTTTCCAAAACTTCTTTTACATGTGTCAAAGTTTATATTTATGTGTCATATACAAATTGTTCATACACCCTCCTGAAAAATTAGGGCTAAATCATCGTAATTTACAAAGAGGCAAGGGTAGCCAGGCCTCCATTTTTGTTGCAGTTTACGCTCAATACAACGGCAATCGGAAATCTATTCACTCTATAGCAATCTTAACGTGCTATAACTTAATATATTTATAACTCGAATCTCCTGGATAAAATGAATAAGATGGTATAATTAGTTTTGGCAAATAGGCAAGCTTTTGCGCAAATTATTGAAGGTTTAAAAAAATCGAACAAAAATTTACTTCAATGGAGGACATTGCGTTCCCTAAAAACAACAACTCAAAACCTGCTTCACAACCGGTGACGCAATTTAGCTACGTCACACCACAATGCATTGGAAACTAGTGACACCTACAATGGAAACGCATCCACGTGACCAAAAACGATTGAGATTGTTTTTGTGCGCGAACTTTGAAAATACAAAATTACAATAAAATCATAAAAAAGTCAAAAAAGTGTAGTAATACTTTGTTTATGGTAATAAAAAAATCATAAATAAGTCATACTTTTGACCCCTTGTAGTAATAAATCTATATGACTGAGTTGCTCAACTACATTTTGTGTTGTTGTCGTTTTAAAAAATATTTTATTTGTTTATTTAGAATAGGGACTTCGTGCATAACACAAAAATTAATTATATCTAATTAAACCTAATCCATGATAGCCTTCATATATTAAAATATAGCCTACACGAAGAACAAACATCTCTGAATGGAAGTCTGCTTTGCCAAATAAGCAAGTTCTATTCAACAAAACACCAAATTGATTTCCTGCAAGCCACCTGTGATGTTGTTTTGCAATACATCAAGTAAATATATATTGAAATGAAAATTGGCATGAATTTAACAAACGTAAAATAATCTAATACAGATTCATTCTCCTTCTATACTAACATTTTATATCAGATTTCATTAGTTTAATTTTATTTATGCTTTGTCTCATTTAAGAAAAACAGAAGATTTTAATTAATTAACTCAGTACTTTCAAAATTCACTACCTTCTACAATGCATTTTCAAATTTGCTGACTTTTCCAGAAATTTTTAATTATTTACTTGGCTTTTCAAAATATACTCTTACAAAAAGTCTAAATTCCGAAAAAACAACTACAAAATTTACAACAATAAATTATATTTAAAAATTTATTACAAAAAATTACAAGATATTTGGAAACTTTGTTGTTAGTTTCAAAATGGTCCCGAATTTTTAAAACTTTTGTCTTACTTTTCTTTTTCTTTCCTTTATTTTTAATTTATATTTTTGCCAAAAAGTGGTCCAGCCGGACCTGTTCCCTGCATCTAAAATGCTTCCTTGAATGTACATATTTATTAGGGAAAATTCCAGACATACTTTTCATGTGTATATCGCTTCGATATCAATCAACGTCAATGCTGAATGTTTGGCAAGTGAAATTTCATTTCTGAAAATCGTCTTGACTTCCCCTTGGTAATAAAGGTCCCACTCAAATTAGGGTTGGTGATTTGATGCTGACCAATTTCTCTAACTTTGTGAAATTTCCCTAACTTTTTCATATTAATGATAATATTATGTCACTTCTTGCACTATAGTGTAAGAAGTGTAGAGCAGGGCAGAACAAAGTAATACAGGATGCCATTTAGTGTGGCTGACAAAATCAAGTAACAAAACTATACACCAACAAATTTAAAACTGCAATTCTTTGCACCTTTGCATTAATGTAAAAAATTGTGATAGTTGGTGTAAGTAGTGCAAGCCATTGGCACATTTTGATAAAGTGTACACTAGTGTATCCAGTGCAGACCATTGGAATAAACCTTACATAATATGCACATAGAAAACACCACAATGATTGAATAACTTTGTCGTAGTGAATTTGCAGGAAGAACTAATCATAATTTCTTCTGCGTTTTGCAACTCAGTTGTCAGGCCACCCGGTGAAAGAATAATTTAAAGATATTGAATTAAATAATCATATTGGCAACACACTTAATATTAATGCAAAGGTCACTACTTTTAGCATGTTAACCCCTAAAAATCTCAGGGACAAGGACATCGTTTTTTAATTTTTAATAATTTGTAGTTTTCCAGGAATGGTTCTTAACTACTAGTTATACTAATCTCCTTTAAAGTAAATTAATTCATTTGTATAGTCAAAAGAGATACACATATTTGTCTATAAACAGGTGGAGATGTAGCATATACCACCGCAGGATTGAATATTTTAACCTGTTCTATCTAAAATAATATTTTTTAATTAAAATTAAATGTAATTACAATTTCTTAAGTGAATTGCGTTATATGTATAGTTGGCTATATAAATATGGTAAATTTTACAAATTTAAGTTGTTCAAGGATTATTGCATTTACAATCTTATTATGCTGAGGAAATATGCGATTTTAATAATAAATAATAATAAAGTTCTATTGGTTTAGGCCTATATATTGTCATGATAGGGCCGTGGTTCCTATTGTAAATTTTCAGATTATTCCTTTAATATGAAATTTTTCTTATTGAATAACAAATGTTTTCTTTAAATGTTGCCATTGCTTAAAATGTTTCATTAAGTCTGAAACAATTTTAGCAATTTTAAGAAGGGAAAGTGGATAGGGTCGGTTAAAAGTTTATACTGCTTTCTAATTTTTAAACCGAGAATTGTTTAACTTGTTCACTGCAGTCTCACAAGACCAGTTGAGTAAATATAAAGTAAATTCACCTCAAAAAACAAAAAAATATCTTACTCCATGTTTTATTCTACATAAATCTAAAAATGTATACTGTAGATGTATAATGTCTTAGAAAATGATGTCACGTCATTATAATGCTGTATCATTGTTGATTTGTTAATAATACTCTTGGAACTGTTTTAACATTTCAGAAATTCCTAGAATTACTTTTTGAAATAAAATGGAAAAAATACATTGTGACACATAGTTTCATCATAATAAATATGCAATGCATATAACAATCATTTATACAGTACTCGGATACAGTTGCTTGTTGCTTTCTGCATTTATTTTCTGACCTATTTTTTTCCCTATAATTTGCTCTACCAATTCATACATTAATAAATACAGTTAAATGCTATCTATATGGGCAGCAGGAAATTCACCAAAATTACCAAGGCAAAACTAAATTAATAACAAATTTAATGATAATAATTAGCACACATCACAAACTAGTCTTCATATATAATTAGTGAAAATATGAGAAGTAAAATTGAGACAAGCACTTAATTAAAAGTTTTGCAAACTTGGAAATTATACATATTATACCATTCTTTGTTTGCATTATTCAATTAGTGGATTTGATGATATCTCCTTCACATGTCACAAATATACTTATATAGAGACTAATGATCATGGTGTGATCAATCAATTTGGCAGCCTTGAATGATTTAAGCCTACTTAAATGCATGAGAATCAATTCAAAAAAATGTCCCCTCTGCATTTTCATTCAATTTCAAATGATGTTAGGAAATGCTATAGATAAATCCTCCTTCCTCTCGTCATTCAGATGACACGAATTGCTGATTTTTAGGCCTATGCAATATTTTAAGTTTTGATTGGAGTGTAACTGGTAAGCAAATAGTCTCTATCATAAAAAATTTCGTGTTTTACTTATTAAAAATTCTAAAGAAATTGAAAAAATCTACAAAATTACTAATACTGATAATACACTTATTATAAACCCCTACTGTTTTAATATAACAACTAAATTGAAGAAAATTAAAATGCATTTGAATATTTGGTATGGCCATCAGGGAACTATGTAGTTATATATTTGCATGAGAACTTCCATGCTTTATTTTGAATTAATTCAACAAATTTATATAACTAAAAGATCTAGACCGAGATAATCCCTGCTGAAACTCAATATTTAGTGAATGTTGAGTTATACCCATGGCATCATGTATTTACTGTATTTTCAATGAAAGCATTTAGTAAAGAAGTGATACATGTTTCATGACAAACTTTTTGACGTCATCATTAATACATCATCAACAATAATTATTGGTTTAAAATCATTTAATCTAAAAAGGGTATCTAAAATCGAACCATTAGCAACACACGTATTGGTTTCACGTTTTAATTCTATTGGCACTTACACAATTTCTAAACCAGGAAAATCCTTGGCGCTAAAGTGCTTTAATTGTTGGCCCTGATTTGGTTTAAAAACCATCAATTATTTTAATGAGAGATAATCATAACGAACCAATTTTGAGTGCTAATGAGACACACCCCTATTTGACAAATTACTAGCTCAACTTTTATATTTTGAAAAGATACCTATCTTTATAGAAATTTCCTTTATATAGAAATATAATGACTATAGAAGATGTTAGCATCTACCTTATTGCAAGCATTAAATGACTACATCACTTTGAACAGTAATCCATTCAAAAGAAAACATTAAACATGCATATTCTGGCGTTTTGACTGTGTCACCATTTGGTTACATGGTCTAATGCTGAAGCGATTTTGCAGTAGCCTCTGTCGTTTTGGTGTGCAGGGCAGTGGCGGATCCAGGAATTTCTTTTGGGGGTGGGGGGGGGCCATTTTTATAAGGGTGGGCGCCAATCCCTAAAACGAAGCAATGCCCAAAAATGACCACCCTGCAGGGCCGCACGAAGAAATCCATTGGGGGAGAGGGGGGCGGAATCCCAACCAAAAATTGTTTTAAAATTACGGTGGAGGAACCAAAAAGTGAACTTTTTTGTGAAAAATTGACAAAAAATGGCGCCGCAGGCGATTTTTTTTCTCAAAAATACTCAAAATTTCACTGAAAAATCATCAAAATTTCTTCTTAACACTCGGTTGAAGCACAGACAAAGTTAATTTAGCAATTTTAAAATAGTTTCGGATAAAGGGGCGCAATGGTCGCCGGGTGATGGGCGTCAATTTTGTCCCTTGGGGGGGGGGGGCATAGCCCCCCTGGCCCCCCCCCCTTGGATCCGCCACTGGTGCAGGGGTAACTCACTACTCACTTGTGATCTATCTAAATAGGTTGAGTACCAATTGAGATCATAGAAAAACACAGAGGGCAGTGCATTAGCATTTTCACAGTTGGATTATAACCTATATGATGCAGTAATGAGACCTAGTTGTGAACTGGGTCACACAATTGCATGATCCGATTGATAACAACGCCAAAATAACCTATCAACAAACTGATTGTATTTATAATTTTAAAAGCATCCTCGTCATATATAGACCATGTTTTGAGCTCAATGAATGAATGAATGAGCCCATGAATGTTGTTCATTCAATCTTGCACTGACCAATTTGCTCACCTGATGACAAGATGCTTTGTAATTGCTGGTATTGGGGCTGGACTATGTCGCCAATAATGGCCGCTTACAGTGCTCAATTTTGGCGGGAAATATGGTACATTACAGGTACCTCCAAAAATCACAACTTCCAAGTTGTCCTGAATTTGTTGTTTCTCTGAAATAGAAAGACCATTTTTTAATTAGTTCTCGTTAACAGCTGATTGACTGGGTTCTCTGACTACATTATTTTTCCCTTGTTTCAAATGATCCTTGTCTTTGTAAACGATCATTTTTCAGTTATTTTTCTCTCCATCCTGGAATGGGACATTTTAAAAGTAGTGAGTGATTCACTTTTTTTTTTCTAGTGAACTATTTTGGCTCTGGCAACAAAATGAAATGGAGTACTTTAAAGAAAGACTTGTCTCAGTTTGCCATATAATGTGTGGTCAACTTATAGGGTTTCAGGCTGGCAGCTATATAGAAGCACATTTAGGCCTGTGCTGTTGCTTTAGTTAATATAGGAAACATAATGATATGTATAGTATACAGTCGCATCAAAATGGGATATAATGATTCTACATGTATTAAAGACATTTTCCAATACTTATTAAAATTATCCATTATGCGTTCCTTCCACTACAGTTTAAATAAATGTCTACTAATGCACTAAGAAAAAAAATAGTGTATACCTGTGCATGAACACATATGTAGAATACACTGTATAATACATTCAGCTAGAGATTTACATAATAAGCCTACATTTTTTTTGTATCTAGTCTATAATACGCCTACCATTTTCCTTTTTAGGTTATAGAATTTTGTAGTGTCATATGTAGCCTATTAATTAGTTGCGGTCTTCAAGAAACAAACACTGGATGGTTTCCTTCAGCAATTGTTTAAAAAAATTCAGTTAAAGCCATATTATACCTATATTGTTAATTAATGTAGTGACATTCCCGACGTATTCTACTCTCTTGTGAAATTTAATTACAATAATTACACTTCAATTTTAGCAAAAATATTCAATGCATGTGTACATCCATTTATTCCAATGACGTATTTGTCAAGGACACAAAAAATAACTATTATTTGCAATACACAATTAAATAAATGAACATTAATTTCACATTATCCTCAATGCTACGCCAAGATGAAACGATTGTTTCCTTCCTTATCATTAACTATCATTTGTGATAAAGAAACCTAAACGAGTTTTGTGAGGATCTTATATTTTGATATCTTGTACAAAACAAGTGCATTTCGGCTCATAGACCTATGATGTAGGACTGTTTAAGACAGTCAATATTAAACGAGAGCATTTGTGGGCCTCGAATAAAAGTTTGCAAAATATTCAAAAACAACAATCATTTACAGTGTATTGCCTGCCATAGGCTGTTAAAATGAAGTGTAGCCTTCTTTTTACTTCTAAAACAGACTATTTGCCCCCTTTTTTCATTTTCAATTGGGTAACGGTCATTTGCCTGTCTACAAGCATTTTATCTATCTTTAAGAAAACTGAAACTAGCCAAGTGCTTGCCAAAACTCATCATTTCGACAAGCATTTTACACAAAGTGTTGGGTGCTACAAAATGGCATACATTGTTAGAATTGCCCTGTTAGTGCATTTTTTTTAACAGTTCAAGCATTTTTGATACATTTTCACAAGCAATCCAAAACATTTTATTAGGTGTGCAATGGCATGCACAAAAAAAACCAGCAAGTACATTTTAAGAATGATTGCAGTGCAAATAAGTTAGTTAATACCTTTCACAAGTTCAATGTTTTTGTTTTAACATGCAAGTACATGCTATAAAATAAACAGACTGTTATTATACCCAAGCATCAGCACTGTTATTGAAAAATAAAACGATTTTTATTACAAGACGACATTGAAAAAGGTTATTAGAGTAGAGAAGCTATGTGCATGCGCCATATGCATTTTATTGACTTGGCAATTGCAAAAATATTTGAACAGTAGGCCTATTAAACTTGTGAAAATCTGCATGTGTTTTTTCATGTTATGATCATGTGCGCGATAAAAATAATTTCCTTCCAGGACACATACTTAGTACATGGTAGGCACGTGCATATATTTAAAGGGAGAGTCCCTCTTTATGACAAATGAATCTTAAAACTATAAGATTATTAATAATAAAGGAAGGGCAGTCTTATTAATAACTGCAGTTTACCTATACCATAGTTCAAAAATCACGATGTTTCCAAAAAGATGATAGGCGCCATTTTTATTAATAGTTCCCCACCCAGGCAGAATGGCGCTGCGTGCAAAAGGGGTTCAAGGTGGCTACACTTTATCTGAATGCGCATTCTCTGACTTACGCAAAAAACATTAGACAAAGATAGACATATCAACAATTATTGACAAAATGACTTCAACATGTCTACTATCAACCATCGAGATTTTTGTCCACATTGCCAAGTTTCAAAATTAATTGAATGGTAATTATATATTAAATTTCAATTTCAATTATTATTGGCTTTTTTCCCCTCTTTCTTGCAAACAATGCTTGAGGTTACGTAAGATTGTCCCTTTAAAATGTGCATATAACAAGCATATATATACGAGCGAGAGCTGTATATGAGCGTACAGCTGTATACTACCTGTCACAGATTTTCTATATAGGTCTGATGATGAAATGGTGAGCCTTTTATGATAGGTACTGTAGCCTATATGTTTGTATTATTGTTAATGCAAAGGCAGAAATACTAAATTGTTGGATGACTAATTCGCTACCTTGAATTTATCCTGCAACTTAATCTAATACCTATATACCATTACATCCAGAAAAAAAATGTGGTGGACAAACTAATATGTATAGCATTTTACACTATATATGCCAGAATCTGACGATGGTTATTTTTATTAAAATATACTTACAATTGTTCTATTTTTCAAGCCTTTGCAGAAGAGCAAATGAAGGATATACCGGTACCGATATATAGGTAGCCATGCATGCAACTGCATGTATTTAGATTTTCTAAAATATAGTCTTATCCTCATTGGAAATCCCCAAACAATTAGTATGCACGACATATCCTCTCAAAATATCATTAACATATATTAATATATCAATTAAATGTATAGAGTAAAAAAATGTATACGGCTTTTCTCAGAAAACGTACATCTTAAGACCTATATATGGTCAGTAGAACAATAAACAATAACTACATCATGCACGTATATGAGCACGTGTAAATCAAAGTCTCACCTCAATATAAATTATTTTTAGATGATATGGTGCATGCATGCTGCATTTACATTTCAGTATTTTGGGGGATATTACATGACTAAGAAAGTTTAGATTCAATTTAATTTGGACTTATTTTGCAAATACCTTAATTGCAAATAAAATTAATTTGTCATAGGGTAGGTGAGCTAGACATTCCCTTAATTTAATTAGTGCATGTTGTATCCTAATAAATGTATATTTAGCCAGTAAGAAGGCTTTAGCTAGCCCTCATATACCCGTTACATGTATAATTACGCCATAAATTTAAATTGGCAACTTATATTTTTAAAATGTATAATGCGAAATATCATGTATACCCATGGTATACCAGCAATTAACTAGTTATTACATTCGCTTAATGAAACCATTTCAAGGCCATTTACTTTTTGTGAAAAATCTAATTACACATAGTTATATGTGCATGGATGATAATATGTCTGAACATATACATGTATGCAGTAAAAGTATACACTATTCAGGTGTGCAACATTTTCCTGCACGATTATCTGAATAATTCATCAATTTGCAATAAATCGATTAATGTACAAACTACTTGAAGGGTATGACGATTCATACTTGATTATATATATTTTCACCATGTATGAATTATTAAACCTCGGGATATTTCTGATAATTCATACAAAAGGAATTATGGCTGCTTGGAAGCATATACTCCAGATATAATAGGGTATTCCGTATACACCAACTTCAGTATATCTAAAGTGACTATATATAGCTGATTTCCAGAATTCAGAAATATTGTTGCCAATTTATGTCATGCATCATTTAAAAAAAATTCATATTATGCCATTGACATTTGACATAATTTTCATGCATGCATGTATGATTGTGTACCCTACTATGCATCACAGGGGCTTACTCAATTATTTGATATTATACAATGTTACAAGATTTTTAAGGCACTGATCGACAGATATAAAAATATATGAATATTATAAGTGATTTTTTTAAAGGAAAGAAATTGGCAAAATATAGGATATAGCATTTAAATATTAATTAGGACTATAATAGCTTCAAATTCATAGTGCCTGAAAATTATAATGCAAAATAATGGGCTATATACGTATAATATTTGAACGCTCCCTA
This sequence comes from Proteroiulus fuscus, assembly GCA_034700285.1. Taxonomy (NCBI): domain Eukaryota; kingdom Metazoa; phylum Arthropoda; class Diplopoda; order Julida; family Blaniulidae; genus Proteroiulus; species Proteroiulus fuscus. Next base: position 14,315 of record JAQIXP010002712.1, read on the forward strand.
ATCGTATATATGTAAATTAAAAATGCATTCTCCTTGCAAAATTTTTGTTCCAAAATGGGGCTTGGTGCATGCCCTGCTGAAAGTTCTTATAGAAACCAATAGACTAGTACGTATAAGTTTGTATAAGAATGTATTGGTTTCTATTGGAATCAATGAGTTTTAATTGGTATTGTATAAGTTTGT
>JAQIXP010002713.1:0-14497 GCA_034700285.1 Proteroiulus fuscus
TTCCATTTTAATTATAATTTTTCACGCTCTTTTTATTAAAACCAACTTGTTTCAAAGTGAGACTGTCCCTTTAACTGTTACAAAGTAAGACTTTCCCTTTTATGTCGAAGGCTAACTACTGTAAAATCGCAAAACAAGAGTGAATTAACACATGATATGCCAAAATTACACCAATGAATATTACAGTGCTTGCATGCAGGGTCAAACAAGGCATTTTATCAATGTCTGCAATTACAGTGACCAGTACTGTAGGATGGTTCATATTAAATTGCATACGTCTTATGCTATAATATATAGTGATGTTATTTATCAAAAAAAAATCACAAAATGTGGTCTCCTTTTTTACGGAATAACGTGTTTCCCATGATTTTTATATACAGTGTGTAATCAATTTCTCGTGCTGTGCAAGCATTTTAGGGATAAAACGTAGTGATTTATGAGTCTGCCCTTGAACTGTTTTTTTTTTCTAGTGTGATATTCAGGTAGCACTTTTTTTTTTAATGGGGGTGTTTTTTGTATGTTTGGGTGTGTATTTTAATCCCTATAGTTACATTAATCCTGTACTGTTGTTCGTTAGTTGAAGGGGGTCTTCTTATTTATCCATGGAGTCACATATCAGTAGGCTACTCGTATAACGAGGTAGATATTTGGGGTGTTGTGATCATCATGAATTAGATTTTTACCCTATAGACAACCTATAGTGTTGCTTTTGGGAATTGATGGCCAAAAAGTTGCCAGAAACTAATCCATCATTGTCTCACTCGCTCTCTGTCTCAGTGGCTTTCTATTTTCCTCTTAGTTCTCCTCCAATTCTTGTCTATCAAATTGGTTTAAACCCTGAAACTGGCACATGATAATGTATAAAAATACCATGTTAGATGAAACTGATGTCTTACACAAATTAAAATATATGACCCAAATTATAAACAAATCTATGCAAGATGATGTTGTAGAGAACTGAAGATTAGTTGAGTACATGAACACGTAGGCCTATACACTTCAAAAAACAAAATTATTCATTCCCAAATTGTTATCCCATTTTTGGTCCAAAATGCTTACATCCATTTAATTTGTCCATCCAATAATTTAGAATTACTGGTTAAAATCATTTTTTTTTTCTTCAAAAATTAGAGCAAAATGGAGAATTGAAATCATTAGTGCATGCAGAAATTAAGGGCCTGCAGTTTTCATTAGTTACTTCTGTAAAAGGAAGAGATTGTAATGTAAAAAATAGGTGAGATGGAAAAATTCCTTTGGACAAATTTATGTAACTGTTCTATACAGAAAACTAAGCTTCATCACAATTTCTACAGCAGGAGATCATGATTCTACTAAAACCCTTAAGCAGCTTACATTTCTCAAAAACATAAAAGGCAAGGGTGGATCCAGCAAACCGATTTGGGGACCATCTGCACTGGCATAACTAGGATTTACCAAAGATGGAAGTCCGTTGACCAATGGGGGGGGAGGGAATTACACCGTTGTTTTATCGTCCCCCATCAGCAGGGGTAGGCTCCAATGTAATTTTTGATCCAATGGGAGTTATGACCCCCAACCCCCCCCCCTTCCCTGGGTGCGCCTATGGCCATCTGTGAGGGATGCCCCCCCCCCCTCCCAGATGGATCTGCCCTTGCTCCATGTTAATTTTCTCCAAATACTAATTTCCATTTTAATTTACTCAAAATACTAATCAAAAGGTAAAGGTAAAGGCAAAAAGGTAACTCGTTCTGCAGATTTGAGTATCAAACTCAAACACAGCAGTAACTATAATTCTTGGAAAAATCGAGAATGATTGGTTGATTACAGATTAATCCTTATTTTGAATATGAAAAATGTATTGTGTTTTAAAGAAATTCAATTTATAGATAGGATAAAATGCATTAGTCAGAATAAGGAAGCTTAGAGCCTTGTTTCTTGTAAACATGGTAAATCTCCAGTCCACATTCATACTTACTTGTTAGAGCACATGCATGCATATGGTCAATTAGTATAAATTATAATAATAGTAACTTTCGTGTAAATTTATTTCTAAGAAATTAAAAATGCCATACTACAAATGATCTGGCTTTTTGCTACAGACATAACTAGTCGACATTTCAAATATGTCCATTTTAGTTTGTTTTCAGTCCATTCTGATTAAAATCAGATTGGAAATCGGTTGGAAAATCGTCCTTATATCTCATTTTACCCATTCAAGCTCATATATATACGAGCTTATTCCAATATTCTAATGCGTTAAACCATGGTTAAACCCCTTAATTGCACGCAGTTGATATAGGACTCTAAATTATTTATATAAATTCTATCAGAAAATATGAACAAACCACGCTATTTGTTCAATTTATTGTAATGTGCAGGATATATTGACTAAAACAAACTGAAATCATTAAAATTTTAATGCGTTCATAAGATCATGTTTTGTGTTGAAATTCAAGTATTAGATCAATATTTGTGTTCCTCTATAACGTTTATCTGCGTGTTATTATATTCGTGTTCATGAAAACAAAGGGTTAATAAGTTTCCCTACAATTTCCAAGAAAATATGGATTATTTTGTAGAAAATTGCTTCTCTTTGTCACATTGATACCAGTAAAATGTTGAAACAAGTTTGATGCCCAGTTATCCATAAAGTACGCCACACAATTATTTTTGGCTTGAAATTTATATACCGGCACTTTAACAAAATAAGAAAAAATATTACAAAATTTCTTTTTAAATTTGTCATCTTTCCCTCCCTCACATCAGGGGGTGATGGTGAATGTTTTCGAAAATTAAATAACGAACAAAAGCGTATATAATACCAAGTACATTTTTATCATGATCTACATTCTAGTCGAATTTAAGTGATTAAGCAAAGTTAATCAAGTTCTGAATTCAAATCATAATTAGGTTTCATCTTACTTTTTGAACTTGAGCACCATTAATAAATGGAAGACGAAATATTTCAGCAAATTGTGATTAAATTATTGTAGCTATTTTTATGGTATAATTCATGCTAGCCATAATCTATGTTCAGTCAATAAATCTATCCACAGCCCCCACAAGTAACAGCATTACATCATTTATGGAAGGCCCCTTCCATTTTATAGATTGGTTTTATCATATATATATATGCCTAGGGATAAGAAATTTGTTAAGGCTACTGCAGCCCTTTTTAGTGATGGGGTCAGCACCTTTTGTTATAGAATGTAGGTGCTAATATAAATAAGTTTTATGTATAATTGGCATGGTCAGGGGATATTTGGTATGACAATATTTGTATTTCCGCTTCCCTTTGTCTCCCTCCAATTTGATGAATGGACTTAAGTGCAGTTTCAATTTCGATAAGTGCCATTTTTTGAATGAAATAAGTGAGATTGGAAAGAGAAACTACATGTGGGTGGACATTTTGAGTTATTAAAAATGGCTAAAATATGTGTCAATATACTCATTCGGTGATGCAAGGAGGCTTAATGATTGAATCGAAGGAAGGGGGGATCAAAGCCACAGAAATATTATAATTCTATCAAATTTATAAAGCTGATTTTCTCAAGTTCTTTGAAATCCAATCTAAGGTTAACCGCGGCTCGTTATCTTTGAAATTAAATACATATTTCTTTCATTTCTATTATAGAAAATAGTTGTTTTTGCTTTTGAAAAATATAAAAGTATTGAAAATACACAAGCAGGAAGATTGCCATGTGTAGCCCATACTCTGCTCAATAAAAGAATGAACTGGAGAATTCTAATGGACTAGTTGGACATATAAGTGACTTCAGCTTGCGATTGGTTGCTGAACTCTGATCGATTGCATTTATTCAGAATGACGGTTATTGGTTTATTTTCAGTTCACTCTTGCTTTGAACTGGGTATAGAATATTATTATGTATTATGCAGTTTACATTATTTATGCATTTCCTTGTCATTCAATGGCGCTATAAATTCTGTTCATTGTATTGGGTGCTTGAGTTGAACACTGTATTGTATATGTTCCCATATAAAATTACAACTATTAAGTAATTTATTGAATAAGTATACTCGTATAATATAATATAAACATTATACAAATTCAAGATCCGAAAAAGGCTAATATTGACCAATGGACTCATGCAACAAAAATTATTTTTTTACAATTATTCTGCTCCCCCTCAGTATTTATGGTTTTTGTAAGAAAATTATATTTGAGTATAGGGGAAAAATTGATATTTTATTCATGAAACTGCTTTTATGGGTAAAATCAAAGATGAAAAATATCCAGGAAAGTTATAATTTTAAAATGCAGTTGTATGCAGTCTGCTCCAAAATTTAGCAAATTTAGTTGATTCAAAATATGCTTAATAATAATGATTGGAAATTAGGACAACGTTGGCAACCCTAATGCGCATTTAAAATTAGGGGTTGATTAGATTAATAACTGTAACTCCCTTGAATTATAATTTATTAATACATGACCTCATTTAAGTATGAATTACAAGCGATTATTTTTTCGTAATTATAGAACCTTTAATTAAAAATGAAAAATGAATGAATGAATACATGCAGCTGCAGTTAACATAATTTTGACATCAGCGCCCCCATGTTTGCTTACATTTTTGGTGTCTTTAATAGGGTGTCCATGGTTGAAGTTTTTATAAATTTCAGAAATAAACTAAAGGGCCCTCAATTCTCATAAGGCCAATTGCAAATGAAGGCTAGTTTTACGAGTTTAAAAGTTCAATGTTAAAGCTCGCTGTAAAAGTACTAATTAAGATGTTGTACACGCACAAATTAAATGACAAGAAATCCTCTAGAAAAGAAAATTAGTTATTGTGAATGATTTTGAGAGTTAATGATTAAGCGGCCTCGTTCTATTTTCAGTCTGATTGGGAAGTTATATTGTTAATATTTAATATTCAGTAAAAGTAAATATGCCTTAGGTCATTACAGTGAGGGAGTTTCGTGTGTAAAAGTATGTTTTTCAGGCTGTTATCTATTTGACATCAATTCAATCAATATTTCATATATATTTTATTTTCTCTTTTTCAGAAGGATGAACATTTTTATTGTTTTCGAAGGCATTTCACGTTTGGAGGAAATATCTGGACCGAATTCATTAATTAATGAGAAGGTATGGCTTATCCAATTTCTATGTCTAGTCTGTATCTTGGACTAACCTAAACTGTCCAAAATTCTTTTTAAAAAAATTCTACATTTTTTTTCTGTATAAGTATTATAATAATTTGGTAGCATTTTTTAAAGTTAATGTTCTGTGCTAGCACCACCTTCCTATTGATATAATTCCGATCATTACAGCTATATAGCTCATATATGGCAGGAAATTAAAAATAACAAGCTTGCATGATGCTAGCTATACTGACATAATGTCAGCAGTCTATTTGTTATGTACATATAATGTACATGGCAAAAAATACATTGGATAACATCTTTATAAGTGGCAACTGCAAGAACAATGTAAATTTTGTAAAAGCTTCCTGCTTTTCATAATTTTCTGTATTGTCACCTTTACTATTTTTTCTTAAATAAAGGTTAGGCTATAACCTTTATTTAAGATAATGAAACGATATCTAAATACGTTCATGTGTAATTAAATAAATGTGAGAAAATGCATTGGATAATACGAGTATGGTATACAATGTTGTCATCTTGTAAAACGCTTATGTTATCCAATGCATTCTCACATTTTCCTATTTTATTACTTATAAATGGTATCATGTATCCCTCTCACGACCACTTTCATAAGTATCTTATTATAGTGGTGCTTCCAATAGTATACCCAGAAATTAACAAAGGCGAAATTCAATAAATAGAAGCGAAATTGGCGCCATCTTCTGCATGAAATCCACCATATCAGACCATCCATATCATGTAACACCCTTTTTTCAAATTGTTAGCCCTTTTCTCACATAAAACTCACAGAATGTGTATATAGCTGCATTCTGAATTCAATGATAGCTTAAACTATGTAAATTTGACATATATAGTTTGGTCCTATATTTGGATCATTATATTTAAAAGGTAGTTTAGTATTCTAAAGAATTGCAGAAATAGCAACGCTATTATTGTTGTAAATCTTGGGTTATTACTAAATTTAAATATTTCCCTTTATTCATGAATCCCAAAAAAATGGTAGTGATATGGTACAAGAATTTGGTATACCGGCCCTCTACCACTTAAATTCAGAATTCACAAAAACAGCCGAATCAGAAATCATACGTTGTAAATCTAGAGTAATTAGTGCAAAATTCGTAAAAAAAAAAGCATTGAACTAATATTTATCACTTTGATTTTCACAATAGATTTCACAAAATTTTCAAAAAGTGATTCTCAAAATAATTCGAAAGAATTAATTACGTATAAAATTTTTGTAATAGAATTCTCCATTTCTTCATATTTCACTTTATTCGTAAATCTCAAACTAGCTATATATACACACTATAAGTTATATAATATATTTGAATTTCTCCCCCCCTCCCATTTTCCCTCGTAAGTCGTAACATATCAAGATTAGATCTCCCTCTCCCTTCCGTATTACGTAATATGCGGACGATCCTTAAGTATCCGTAGTATCCATTCAGCATCACCCACACATGCAACATCTATCCATTCCGCCTGCATATAATTTTCCATTATCCCTATTACGTCTCAATGGACTTTTCTGAGAACCCTGCAATAGGAGGAATGCTGGGAATGCATCTGCCCACGGTGCATGGTGGGAGAACCCGTGTGTGTGTGTGTCTACCGTCTGGTAAAATGCACTTCTTGTCAGTTGAGTGCAAACCATTGGCCAGAAGTGCAGCAGCAGCAGGCAGAAGTGATGCAGCGCTTCAACTGGGCCAGAGCGCCATAGAACGCATGTTGCAGAAGGATCTATCGGGAATCGTACACCCTCACAATAAAGAAACTTTGGATTATTTTACTTCGGATTCAGTTCAACAAAGTAAAAGTTTTTACCTACTGCTACTTATTGTACTTAATACTCCTGACTGCTGGAATGCCTTGTCAAGAATTTCATGGAAACTAGGAGAAGAAATATGAACTGGCCAGCTCATGGATCGTCTCTGGATCTTGGCCTTCTTCAAAACACCCACATCTTATCTGTGCTATCGATTCTGGATTTGGATCTGTTCCATCGGGCATCTTCGATTGCCATGGCGAAGACATGGAACTTAACTATTTGATGCTTGTCACATAGGAATTTAGAATTCAGGTAAGATTTGTCGCTTTCTACCTACCTTTTCGACTGTTTTAAAATTTGAGATATTTCGGGTTGGACTTGGACCGGTTGTGTAGACCTACCTACATGTCAGTGATGGGGGTGTGGGAGGGATGTAAGAAAAATATCCATAGATTTCAGCTTGGAGGGAAGGGAAGGTTTTTAACCCAGGAAACTCGTGCCTGCTACTGGTACATAGAAATTTTTATAGAGAAAAATTTGGAAGTTTTAATTTTTTTCCTTAAAAAAAAAACACAAAAGGGATTTGTTTGCATTTTAAAAGAGCATATGGTACGTTTTATTTATTCATTTTGTTAGTACACGCAATATTATTATTACTAAGTTGGTATGTTGAAAATAGGACTAAGGTGTGACCTTGACTTATGGTGTAACTTTGCCATAGAAATTGATACTGGTATTTTCAAATACAGTATAAAAAAATAACAACTGACTTTTATTTTTTTTTAACTTTTTTGAAGTCTTTTCTGTGGTGCATTACACACATAACGTTAGCTTGTATGGAAATAATTGATAAAGTATTATTGATAGGCTATGTTACAGAAAGTTAACTAGGCCTACTCAAAATAAATTTAAACTAAATAAAATGTCTCAAAAGTGGATATCTTGTTTGGTATAGCTACTGGAACTAGGCTATAACGTCATGAAAACAACTAAAAAGTCATGCTTTAGCAATTAGCACATCAGATAATTAAAAGTTATATGTCCTGCTTACGAGTTACTATAGGCCTAGCTATTCCGATTTGACTCATTAAATTTGTATTTGTAAACTTTGGATGTTGACTTTTGAGTTTTGACATTCTGGTAAACATATATGATAATACGAGCTCGAGCTCGTATTATGTATTATCTCGTCAAACGAAAGAGTAAACTGACAAATCTATGTAGACCAAACCAATTCAGGGGAACTAGAGTGTGAATAACATCAGCATCTTGTAGCCATGTTATCCATGTGTATGGGCTTATAGTTAGCAATATTCGAGAAGGAGATTTGGATAATTACCCATGATGCAAGCAATTTATTCTTTTGTTGAATATAATATATTGGTACTCAAGTATTTATAAACATAAGACGAAAAACTTGATTCTCTATACGTTGTTTAAAATTATGACATCAGATTTTGCTGTACAAACTAGAAAATAATAATATAAATAGAAAATAGTATATTTAAAAAAAAACATAAGCCTACAAGAAACATTTCATTTCAGTAAATAGGCCTATTCGATTGATTATTAAAACAGAATCATATGGAATATATATACTGATATCAGCATGAATGAATGCTGATATCAGTATGATTGTACTGATATAGCAGTACAAACAGTATACTGGTGTACTTTTCACCAGGGCTGGTAATGTTGCATGGTATATCTTGTGTATCGTGTAAATGCATCTGCCTCCTGTTTTATAAGGAGTTGATCATCAAATAGTTGCTATATAAATAGGCCTACAAAGAGTATTTTCAATAGCGCTTATAAAGCTTAGTAAAGTAATATGCACTGTGTTATCTTTAACTTAAATTTTAAACAAGTCATCGATTTTCTCATTGTTGTGCATGTGCATATAGTGGGTCTTCGGTTTATATACATGTAATGCTTTTTATGAGCTTTTCTCAGAATCTGAATTCAGATATATTTGAATAAATGCGAATTGGCCTTCTTTTGAAACGCGCTTTTTTACCAACTCGCTTTTACCAACTCGTTTTTACCAACTCGTTTTTACCTATATAGGCACATAGAAATAGTTTTTGTTGAAGAAACGTGAAAACTGCAATGTACACTAGTAGGCTTATGTCCCAGTTTTCAAGTTTGAAGTTAAAATTTCAGGAATTTAATTAGCATTAAATTTGACTAAAATACATCAAGTTAGCATATAACATGTATAATTACGCCTGTAAATCAAACAATTTTTTACATGTACTCGATCTCTATTTAGTCGATTCCTATAAATTTTGGCCTTGAGTCCGCCACCTAGCGTCAGTTTTATTTTCATCGTTTGCAGCTGCCATACAATGAGGGCTTCAATTTGCTCTAGCGCTGGGATAAATACGGTAAGCTGTCTGCTGCTGAGATCCTATAACTTATTGCCTGTATACATGTAGGTTTGGGTTTTAGAAGTATATATAGTAATCCTAACCTGTAGTATATGCCTCATCAGAGCCAATGGAAGCCCCCATTAAGGCAATTGTAATCGATGAATATAAGCTATATAATCTTTTTAAAAATATATTATAGCCTAAATTTAGCTTGTATATAATATTATCTGAATGATGGTTGATATATACAAATTGTCAATTTTAATTTTATACATATATTATAGGCGCCTGTATATTGGCACTATTGTGCGTGTACAGATTCTCTATATGAGCATATTATGTAGGCCTATATAGCCTATACACAGTTTTTCAAGGCGAAATTTACTGTTTAGATTGCAATAGGCCTTGTGCTTTTTTGTTTAGTTTTGTTTTTTACTGCATTGGATAATTAGATATGCATGCATTGCAGTAAAGCTTTTTTAATGCGGGATTTGATTATTTAATTTGGCATTACAAATTTGTATGAGCGTTTTATTGAAGTCATAAAAGTTTCTATAGCATGCATATTTCCTACTCAGTTTTTTGCAGGCAAGGTAGTGGCACTAACTATTAACTATTGCTAATAATTTTTATTAAAGGGATAGCCCTACATTGTGACAAATTAATCTTAAAATTAAGATTATTGTTAATAAAGAAGGGCAGTCTTATTAATAATTGCAGTTTACGGTTTACCTACTGTAATTCAGAAATCATGTTTCTTAAAAAAAGATGATAGGCGCCATTTAAATAATAGTCCCCCACCCAGGCAGAATGGCGCTGCGGGCAAAGGGGGGGGGAATTGAAGTTGGCTTCACTTTATTTCTCTTTATGTTAACGCAAAAACTTGTACATCTTCAAGTTTATTACTAGAGGGCGCGCATGCAATTAACATAATGACTTCTAACATGACTATATCAACCATCAAAAGTTTTGTCCACATTGGCATGTTTCAAAATTAATAACTATTTTAATTATAACTATTATAACTATTGGTAATTATAAATTAAATTTCAATTTCAATGCTGCTCTTGTTTTCTTTCCTTCCTTTCTTACTAAAAATGCTTGAGGGAAGCCTGTGGGACTGTTCCTTTAACTATCTTTCTATTATAGTCTATATTAGATTTTTTTTAAAATTTGTCAAAGGTACAGGAATCGTTTTTCCAGAGCATTGATTATTTTAAATTATATAATTTTTATTTTGTAAACGAATTTACATTTTCTGAAAAAGTGGGCTTTTGCAATGCCACTTTTACAGTATAGGGTCTACTCGAGATACTCGGTTAATTTAATGCCATTTGATTGTGCTCAATCGATATCATTTTGGAAATCTATGCTGCATGTATAGGCCTACATGCATAGCGGAATAATAAGGTTTTTTATGCCTACATACTATATAATGAATGGAAGTATATTTGCATAAACATGCGTATTAATTAGAGAGTACATAATTTCAAGACTGTAGTCTGGTTGGTGTTTATATGTAAATTTCTGCATGGTTTAAAAGTGCAGAAAGGAAGTCTTTTGGAAGTAGGTCATGTCTAACTATATGGCAGGGATTATAGGTAAGGTTTCTGAGAAATTTGAGGAATAGGCAGGTGACAGAATCATATATAATACTTTATGTAAGCATCATGGAAAGGGTTGGATAGCACTATAACTATACTGTTCAATAAAAGAGTGAACTGAAAATTGAAATGGAACTGCATGGCATTATATATAGGCCTATACGTGTTGATCGCCTGTTATGCATCCATGGCATATAGCCATGCAAGAATAACTAATCTATAATATGAATAATGCTGCATGATTGGTGTATTTCCATCTCACTCTTATCTAGAACAGGGTATAAACATGGCCACCCATAAACATCAATGTTAAATGAGGTTAATATAACAACACTCCCATTTTGCATCATTTAACAATAAAAAATACAATTTTGGACCATGCTAGTATGGGCTATTTAATAGGCCAATTCATGTAGATGGCGCCATAAGTTAATGGAAATTAATATGGGCTGTGTTAAGTAATAGTTAAACACTCCCTTATGCTTTCAAAATTACTTCTTTATGATTATTTCCTGCTATATTTAAGATGCCTATGCATGCACCCTGATCACTCGAAACAGTTCACTTTTTTATTGAACGGATCATCGTTGTCCGAATGACTACGTTTAAAATCCAAACCTCATTTTCTAGCACAAACTCTTTACCTAGTTCCATCTACATCCTCACCTTTCCCCCTCCTTCCCTTCCCCAATTTCTTTGTCTTATCAATTTGGAGGGATTTAATATTTAAAGCCATTTGAACAGTAATGTATATACATGTCATTTTTCATATATTGCAGCAGCACCAACAAAATCTGTGTCCTTAAATCACATTTATCGGTTGGAATAGTTGCATTATTGGCGGAACATTTTACTGGCGACGATAACAATGTTCTGTTCACATACAGATATATATGCTGGCATTATTTATTTAAAAACTGGAAAATACCGTATAGTCATATAGACACGTCCAAAAAGCATCGCCACATGCATGCATGCATATACGATGTTTGCTTTTTTATAGGAATCCATTATTAAACAAGGTTGCTTTTGCTGCTGAACATTTAACTTAGTGTATAGCATCGATCTAGCACAATGGGAATCCTGGGAATCCTAGTTTTTGACCAATCTTGTAACGCCATAACTTCATTCCGACTCTTAAACCACATCTCCTCCCCCTGTTTATAGGTCTATTCCCCTCGCAATTTCCAGAGTATAAAAAGCCAGCAAAACCACGCCATTGCCTTCTTACGTTCCTCTTCTCTATATAGTTTTCAAATGCAAAAATCCATTATGCAACTGCAGAATAGACAATGTAGATGCCAAAAAAGTTTCATTTTTTTCTTGCATGGACTGTGTCATAATAATAGAAACTGGCATTACACTCGACACATCAGGGACCAAATGCACCGTGCTAAACAAATATAAATCCACAACTCATCTCATTAATGTATAATAAGGTACTGTAGACTATAGCATATAGTGTCAGTATACCTTGTTTGCATTTCTTTCATCTTATATCAATCAGTTTTCTTACAGTGGATGCTCATTCTGTAAGAGTTTCTGGCCTGTTATATAGGATTATTTTCGTAGAATTACGTGCTTCAGACACATGCACTTACTGCTGAATTACACTTGTAAAAAGTTTTATTATTTTTTTCAGAATATTAGCTTCTGGTGCTACTGCTTGTGTCCTATTATACCTTAAAGTATATAGGATGCCTCTTACATGCATGTGTATAAAGAAAAAAAAATGAAATACAGAAAATGAGCGCCATTTTCACAGCAAATATTCAAGATACATATACTAGATCTTATACTTACTTCAGATAATGTGCTTATGTGTAGAAATGCAATGTTGATTCACACAAAATGTCAAGGGGAAGGCAATTGTGGTTTGAGTAAAGTTCAGGAGTATATTCATTAAATGTTAACATTAATTCATGCATATCAAAATATGCTATATATTCTCAGGCAGAAGCATTTGGGGCAGTGCAGTGGAGTAATTTGCTTTTTCTGAGGGGGTAGGGGGCTACTTAAGGCCTAAAGCCATTCTCCAAACAGGACATTTTTACATCAAAATGCATAAATTTGGGTGCTATTAGTAGAAGCCCTAATGAAGTTTAGTTTTATGCAGAAATTCATGAACTTAATTCTAATAAAATAAACCGCTGAAATTCTTCATAAAAGATGGATGGGGGTGGAGGGTTGGGATTACAAATCATGCACATGAAGTGAAGAAGTGTTTTTACAGTATATTGTAACTCACGGAAATATAAATGAACATTTTTTTTATTAGGCCTATGCATTCTATTCGCTGAAATGGATTTAGCACCGCGCCATATAATATGAAAGACATATGATAGTATTATGTAATGTAATACATTTGCATTTTATTCTTTTTATTTTCAATATGGAACCTACTTAGGATGTACCAGCGTATAACATAAGAGTGGGATTTCATGTTATTTAGGGAAAATTAAATCCCTATCGAATGGTCCCATTCAGGGGTTAATCGTTAATTGAACGCTTCCATTTTATCACCAACACTCAGTATGTATAACTGGTCGATTTTTGGGGTAGAATTAATTTCCCCATCCCCCCCCCCCGTGTATAACTATATTCTACTTCTCTCTCTGGTCTCCTATTCTCCATAATACTTCATTAATGAAGTGGACTTATCCAAATGTATTCAAGGGAAGAAAAAACGGGTGAATAATTTTGTCCCTGTATAATTTAAGCTGAATATGAATTGGTCAATCTACCCCCTGTCTTATTTTATGTCAACATTTCCCACATGTACTGCATTTAATCGAAATTCCTTGTTTGAAGCATTAGAATGACGTCATCAATCCGTTGTTTTCTATATTTATAAATTGTGTGTGCATGCGTACATAATCCCAATTAAAATTATGTTAATTGAGGCTATAGCCTGCATGCTTAATTTAATTCAAAATTTTAATCTATATTGATTTTAAGATGCATTTTGTGTTTTGATCAGTATGGGTATATCAGTAGTGTTGGTAGTACTTGGTACCCTTTCTAGGCTAACTGCTAGGCAAACTATACTAACAACTGGTGTAACGTATACTGTTGGTTGGAAGCCATTTAGCTTTTTACTTGATTAGTTAAAAAAATAATTACTTAGTAAAATTCTTTAACTTTTTGTAATTATGCTGTTCAAGCTATATATAGTATAGTTTTCTACAAGTAAATGGGATGACATCTGTAGACAATTGCACAATTATTAAGATATTTCATAGACTCAGTTTTGTTTTTCTTTTCTGAAGTTTATAAAAATTAAATTTTTTTTAATATAAAATGTGTGGTATGGAAAACGTTCTGTCTGCAGCAATTGATTCTCAAAATGTGCTTATACACAAACCTATATACAGGCCTATGCTTATATAAAGCGAAAATTATTTAATAAACTTTGAACTCTGTTTTACTTTGCACATAGGCCTAATAATGTAATTCTTTATACGAAATCTGTAGCTCTAGGCCTACAGTCTGCTTTCTAGAAGGTCTCGTTTGCATCAGTTGGAGTGTTTATACTTGCATGTATCCCTACTAGATTTTAATGCAAAAGCTCAACAGGAAATTGAACTTGGTTTGTTTTTAAACAAGGCAGGCGCGTATCCACGGGGGGGGGCTATGGGGGCTGTAGG
>JAQIXP010002714.1:0-14495 GCA_034700285.1 Proteroiulus fuscus
TCAGATACCAGCCATCCAACATTACTTGTAACTGAAGCGCCATAGTTGTGCGCATGTTTTCTGCGCAGAACTACTTTATAACGGTAAAAATCCGCTTTCAAAGGTAGGTGAATGGGGTTTACAGATATTGTGTCCGCGAGTATAGTAGGATGCTTTTATTAGCCATGCTCAATTTTTATTGCATCAACTTTTCAGATTCCTGTATGAAGTTACAAAAAAAAACGTATTTATGGTTCATATTGATGAAAACATTGCATCATTTCGTATTTTCTGAATCTTTGGACTATACAGTACTGCCTGAGTACTACTCACACAACAAACAATATAAATTTATGTATAAAATCTGTTTAAAAAATCAATATTTTGTGCTTTCTTTCATGCTCAGCTAATGTTTCTGTAATTGAAGCTTGATTTTTGCAGAAAAATTGCAACAAAACTGCAGTATAAGGCTAACTTTATGGACTTAAAACACAAAATGATTGCTTTCTCGGACCCAGGGCCTCCCTATGACGATAGCATTGTACTATAGTGAAACCGTGCAAAAGAACGGCGTAAATATCCCATTACTGACTATCTCAAGTCAATGGTTCAGACCTGCAATGGTTACCCCAAGTCAATGGATATTCACGCTGTTCTTTTGCTAGGTTTCACTACATCAGCTATAGAGTACAAGTTCAGAAGGTAAGAATTATTTGCTATTAATTTTATCCGGTTTACTCAGGTTATAGGGAAAGTCCCACTTTGTAAAAAGGTGGGGGCAGGCGAAAAAGCATGAATAATTGAAAAATGTATGAAAATTGCAATTTGATTTGAGCCCACCAATCATTATAGTCCTATTAAATGTCCAGAATATGCCTACAAGGATTTGGTTGAAAATGCAAAGCCCAAGTAGGTGTCATTTTACTGACAGTATATAGCGCCATCTATTATTCAATTGGATAAAAGTCAACAGTTAAGTCTTAATCCTGGGTTATTATAATCATGTGACTGATTTGGGGCAATGAAAATACAGGAATGTGAAGAAAACATTAACCCACTGTTAATCATAGGTTAACTCTTGTTGGTGCAACTGGCCCTAATTGTGTACAGTTAAAATATTACTTACTGGCTACAAGGTGGGACTTTCCCTTTAATGCAACTCTATAAATTGAACTAAGTTTTAAAAAATGCAATGTTGTGATAATGCAGTAATATAGAGTATAACAAATTCCATAAATTTATCACAAGAGAGCAATTTTCTCTCCAAGTTGACAGAAATGATAGAAAGCATGAATGTGTACGTTATACGTGCGCCCAAAAACTGTCTCACGAGCCATTTGAAAACACACGAGGACCCCCCACCTGTAGCCAAACTATTATTGACCCTTAACCCCCCGAGGGGAAATACCTATTTGCCATCCGTCATAAACAATCAAAGCAGAAAAAGAAAAAAAAACAGGCACCTTGGCCAAGATCACTTTTCTAATATTATTTTTATGAAAAATTTCACGCCACAATCGAGATGTATTCATGCTTAATAATTTCAAATCTGTATATTTAAAAAAAATACAATTTGTAACATGGTTTAATATAGGTAAGTGATAATCTTTAACTCATGGTGTAAAAAAAAAACAATTTATGACCAGTCAGGATTCCTTTCCACTCTTCAAAGATCCTTTGCATGGTTAAAGGTTAAAGCCAAGGATTAGGAGAGTTTTGCATTTACCAATGATTTAAATAAAAATTCAGTTTAATTATATGTGCATAATTTAAGTGATATTAGGCTTCTGTGATCCAGTTCACAACTCAAGTAGTTCTTAACTACAATCATAGGTTATAACTCAAATGCAAAACCTCACTGTACGTAGCCTACTATTTAGGTAAATCACGAGTGGGTAACCATATTTGTTACCTTGCACTGTGATCCTGCACACCAAAACGACAGTGGCTACTGTAAAACGATTTAATTTAATTTCAAACCATGTAACCAATTTGTTATATGGTCATAACTCCAAAATAAGACTGCTGACCGGTATCTGCTGAAATTATGGAAAAATGACGCCTATAACGTATTGGCAAAAATATGGAAACTTTGCTGCAATATTGTCACAATCATTCATATCTAGTAAGTGTGTAGGCCCAAACTACTTAAATATTACTTGTTACAAGGTGGGACTTTCCCTTTAAATGAATTGGTTATAAGCTATAGTCCATTCTGCAGCCTAAAAATAAATTAAACAATTGTCTTATATGAAAGATAAGAAACAGAAACTTCTTTCTAAAATACTATTTTTTCCAAACAGTGTGGTCCCGTCATTCACATGAAAAGCCCAAAATTACAAGTTTTTAATGACAAATTAATTCCCTTTTATATCAACAATAAGCCTTGGCATTTCACCCAAAACTTAACGACTAGCAATCTCGAAAAAAAAGGAGCCTATACACAAAAACTTACAAATAAACATTAGGATTTAGGACTCATTTTAATTTATTTTTGCTGAGGTTGGTTCACTTCTTTAGAATATAACTCGGCCATATACCTTTTAAGAAATGTCCCTCTCTTTTCCCCCCCGCCCCCAATCCTCCTTATAGTTTATTAGAAACTATTCTTCAGGATGAGATGTAAGTGTAAGATAATGTAAGATGGTAAGAAAAATAGCCCTGAAATATCATACATTTTTCAAAATGAGTTACTAACTCCATTCGATTGTGTATAGCTTTTTGAATAAGATGGTTAATGGGGGTTTGGGAGGGGGATGGGGGGTTGGTTGTATAATAAAGATGAGGAAGGGGGAGGTGATAAAACCACACTACAGTGTCCATAACTTAAGCCGAGGGCCACCTTCATTGCAACTGCTTGCTTCAAGAAGAAGAAAATAGCTTCCAATATGGCTACAGCTCCCATTCCACCCCATTATAACTAGTTAAAATTTTTCTGGTTAGTTAATGGACAAGTAGAGTGAGTTACCTGAGGAGCAAGGTGCACGTGGCCCAGGTATTTTCCCTCAGCTGCAGGGCTTACACCTGTCTTCGACTTAATGAAATCAACTTTTTAGCACTCCACCCCCCTTCGTCTATAAATGAACCCCACACATATAAATATTTTTAATCCCCCCCCCCTTTCCCTTTTCCCCTCATGACAAAACGTTAAACTTGTACGGAGTTGCACACGTGGTACCCACATATACCAACTCGAATAAACCACTCAGAATGAGACAGGTCTTAAAACGCCCTCTTCTTTAATCGGGGCAAGTTCTTTGGTCTTGCATTTTTTGGGTGCAAATCGTTTACCCCTTTCCTTTTTTTTTTTGAAAATACAAAATGACTATCACAAATAACGAAATGAGAAATTATGAGAAATGCTCACACGGGTCAAAATAACCCTACACGACATCCCTGGCTCACCTAGGACTAAGTAACAACATTGATTTCACACTTGTATTTAGCATGTAAAATTTTTATCAATAAATCATTCTTAGAAATGCATATAGTGCTATACCTCGAAAACTCAACTTATTGTAAGCACGCTTGCAAGTGGGGAAATTAGGCACACAACCACTTGTCATTTTACACCTAGTGGCTAGAAAGGAAATTAATAGGTTGCACGTGCGTATTCTATTGGTACTAGCTAAATTTTGCACGTGCAAGACAAGTTCAATTACCTGAGTTTTTTCAAGGTTTTCCAGATATTTTTTAAACTATGTTAACTTGAAAAAGGTCCTGCTTCCCTGTCATAAATAAAGCGCCATCTATGGCAAATGACTTTAAACTATACAGTTTGCCCATCCTAAAATGGCGACCCATGTTGCATCTGAACTAAATAATCTTTAGAAAGTTTTGCCTTTTTATGCTATCAGTTTTTAAAGTTCTATAAGTTAACAGTTTTATAAGTTCAATAAAGTTTCTCAAGTTCTTAACATACATAAATTAAAACATTATTTACAAGAGTTTTCCAGGTTTTCAGCAATAATTTCTTGAATTTGTGGCATATTTTTCATGATTCATGAATTTTCCAAATTGTGTAACAATCCTGTCTTATTCTCCATAAAAAATAATTTTCGCAAATTTAATTAAAAAATTAATTAAACAATCGGAATATATGATCAGTCACACAAAATGCTATCTATAGGTCCGTTCTAAAAATTTTCAAAAACTACTTCCCTGACCAAACCAATCTAATTTCCCTGACTGTTTAAAACATAATTTTCTCAGAGATAATGTGAAAGTCAATGTTAATTTAGGCTTAGAATCAATCACACGCTAATTGAAACTCTTCTCTACGGCACTCTTATTAGATGACTTTCCCTAAATACTAACATTTAGATTTAAAAGGGTCATCCATAAAGTTTAGAAATCATTAACATTTACATTGGCTAATGTTTACCGTTTGCAGAATTAATAATCAACTGCTATTCATAAGGGATTTCCGAGACTTACTAGCAAAAATACGAATTTGCCCTGACTTCCCCTGACCATAATGAAAAATTCAATATTAGGGCTACATGTCAAAAATTTCAAAAGAATACATAATCCGTGTGCCATTTTTGACAATTCTTGTAAAACACAAGTAAAATTTTGTTTAAATTATAGGCCTACAAGTTTCCTTAGAACTTTTTACTAACTCTTCCCTGACTTTCCAGGCCAAAATGAACCCGTGCTTTACGATACCCAATAAACCAAAACCTGCAGTTTTTTTTCGAAAAAACTGCAGTCTGAAACTGCAGAAAAGCTAGTTTTTCTGGAAGTTTATGAAACAAAAACCTACATTATTTTTGCAGTTTTTCTGTAAAAAACGTGCAAGTTTTTTTTTCTGCATTTTTTCCACATTCTAGTGATAAGAAAAATTGCAGAAAGAATGCAGAAAAACTGCACAAAAAAACTGCACAAATTATGTAGGTTTTTGTTTTATAAACTTCCAGAAAAAACTAGTTTTTCTGTAGTTTAAGACTGCAGTTTTTTTCGAAAAAACTGCAGTTATTTTTTCATTGGGTAGAATCAATTATGAAGTGTTTGAGCATCTATTCTTATAAATCTCAAAAGTAAAAACAAAATCCTGAATCTACCCATTCTGAAGCGCCATTTTGGATTTTATATCCATGACTTCGAGGGAGTTTTATCCCCCCAACATATTTTAGTAAATCATTATTTATAGTCGAATTGCATGGCCTTCCAATCCATTGATAATCCCATTACACTCTTTTTTTCCGGGCCATTTCGATAAATTTGAAACTAATTGTTTAGGGGAGCCTTTCAACTGTCACTTTAAGTGAAGGACCAAGAAAGAAGTACAACAAATCAGATCAGAAATCCAGTCGTAAATTTCAGTTTGGGCAGAAATTTGGGAACAGCGTGTTTCATCATCATTAAGTGACCTAAGAAGCAAGCTAAATAGGTAAGATTTACTGAGGTATACTATAATATAATATAGGGTATCTGGCCACCCTGCCCATGCACTTGTCTTCCAAAAAATTCCACCCGTTTCTTGCATTAAATCAAAATCTTAATTCTCTCTTTCATAAATATATATTGAGCAGGAGATTTCGGAATGGGGAATTCTTGGCATTGACCAGGGGAAAAGGTAAATCATTAAACGAAATTAGGAGGTGGACCGAAAGGCGAGAGGGGGCGGAATGACCCAGGGGCACAAAACTTGCTCCATAAATTCACTTCATAAAAATGATGTCCATTGCAAGAGCATAGGCCTAATGGCAAAACTTTAAAAAAAAACACTGACCAGTCCCGGAGGCCAAACTGATTCAGCAGCACGTGGCACATAAAAGTAAAATTACTTAAAAGCTAATTGGGATTGGAAAGCTCGCAGCAACACACGAGATAAATGCTCATCAGGTGGTCAGCAATGGGCGAAAGTAGGGAGGGTCAGAAATCAACCAAAAAAAAGGGGTTGAAATTGGGTGGACATGCCAATTGGTCATATCGATTTATCTTTACTTATTACGAGTTAATCATTCACCCAGATACTAAATCAGCTGGAATTTTCCATTTTTATTATATTAAAAGTAATTTTCTGCAAAGAAAACAAAATAAATTAAATCCATAATTTATGAGATGTAAGCCTATATGGGATTCTAACAAAAAATGATAAAGTTGGCCTAACAGGTTTTGAAAAAAAATAAGACCTAAAAATAACAAATATGTTGATTAAACCCTTTATTTAGGTATTTTTAAATTGAATCAAGACCCCATTCACACAGACATTTCTATTATGATCACGAGCGTAAGTTGAGTAACTCATGGTAATTTTTCGTGTGAATGCATGTGATTAAGCAAATCAAGATTAAGTAATTAAATCATGATTTGCTGTTACACAAGTTCTGATAGCTTGGTTAATAGGTTTCATAATGCCTGACTGTTGCATTGTGGGACTGTGGTATTCTGGGAAATGCAAATTATGGAAATACTTCCTTTTTCAAAAGTACTCCCATAATGCACCATTTACAAAAAAAAACCATAATTTTCGGCCATTTTAGTATGGGTCAGTTATTATTCATCATAGATGGCACCATACGCCTATGGTAAATACCATGGGCCGCCATTTTGGTGCGGTCTAAACTGTAGTTGAAATCTATTCATGACAGATGGCGCTTTACTCTCCTCTAAAGAGAAACTTTCTTGTATTGTGATTAAAAATGTAATAAATCTATTCCAAAGATAAATAGGCTATGATGGGTATTAGGAACTCCTACATGAAAAGACAAACCTAAAAAAAACTTTAAAATAACTTTAAAGACATATTTTGGCGTTAACACTGTGTAACCAATTGGTTACATGGTCTGAAGCTTTTTTGCTGTACCTTCTTTTGTTTTGGTGAGCAGGAACACCATGCTAGGTAACAAAAAAGGGTTAGGTTTGTGATCTCCCTAAATATTTATAGGGTACCAGATGAGATCACTGAATAACACCGAGAACAGTGCGTTCGCGTTTTACTCTCGTCATTAGGTTTTCGCGATTAGGTTATGACCTATGCTATAGGATAAGAACTGCTTTGTGAACTGGATCACAAAAGCCCATGATAAGATCACAAGCCAAAATGTGCCTATTGATTGAATCCCTCATGCTCCTAAAATACATATTTAGCATGCAGTCATAGTTCAAAGTGAAAAGTTACTCACATACCCCGGTTTAAAAAAAAAAATGGCTTTAAAAATGCTTACAAAAATTTTATGAATCGCGCTGATAGTAAGCATTCCTGAAAGGAAAAGGTGTAACCAGAAATAGTATTAACCCAGTCAGGGCACGGGTTTCGATCCCCAAACAGTGCTCAAAAACGTCCCATGAATGGATGCTAATTTAACCAAAGAAATAAGCATGATGGCAGCACAATAGGAATTGATCGGGAAGTCAACATTGGAAAAATGAGAAAAAAAAGATCATTAAGTAAATCCGAAAAGATTGGAGAATAACACCTGATACAAAGATGGATGACCTGATCAATCGAAAAATGGAGGGAATGAGAAGGGATTGGGCCAACTAAAACTTCACGAAAATTGAATGAGTGGACAATGAGCTCGTAACGAACACAAAAGCCCCTTTTTTTTTCTTGGTCAAAATAGGTTTGAAAATGACTAGGAAAAAAAACACAAATACTGCCAACTCATGATCATCTAATTCACTTCTAGTTAAGCCTATATTGCTGCTGAATCCACTTTATATACATTGTTGTTGATTTTATATGCCATATATAAAATACTGCCTTTTTGGATAACATTAGTACACTTTTGTTGTATACATTAGAATTGAAACCGAGCAAAAGAACTCTGTGTGTAAGTATCCCTCTCCTGGCAAAGAGATGAACTACCCAGGCTTGCACTGTTAGCCTTCTCACTAAGTTTTCCTTCAAAAGTATTAATACGCAAGTGTAATGGCTGAAATTTATTAAGTCCTGACTCAGGGACTACTTTCTCATAGAGCATGTGGTGTAATTCGTCCCTTTTTAGAATGTTTTCTTTACAATTGCTCTCAATAGAAGGCACTGATGAACGCCTATCTTTTGCTCGGTTTCACTATAGTTTTGGGGATGCTAACATAGTCCCCTATATAGCATTTGTACAGTAGTACAGGTATTTGTGCTGCCAGATAACAAGCATGGGATCCAAAATTTATGATTGTAACAATTTTAATGCTATTCAGACTGTGCTTACATGGCTTTCAATTCAACTCAGTACCCTACTATTAGCATATCATGATGTCATTTGATAAGGAGGGGGGCAGGGGGGGGGGGATAAATTAATTCACAGTAAGTGTTGCCCCCTGGTTGTTATTAGTTAAAAATAATGTGACTTGTATAAATGGATGACCATTATAGAAGCGCCTCTGTTACCATATATTCCTTGCTAAGTGCACCATGGTTATAAACTAGAAATAACCATGCATGAGCAATAATTATTAATCTACCTTATGAAAAAAATTAATGCTCATTGACCCTTTCTAATTCACTCTTTCATTGAACAGGATCTCGAAATTTTTTTTCCCTCAAGTCAGAAGGATCATTTCTACAATCTACATCGAAACCTGATGAAAACATTGAAATCCTGCTGTCAAGATTGAAAACTACCAAAGTTGCAATGGCAGGATACCAATAACATGTAGGCTAAAAAGTGTCAAGTTGGATTAAAAGAAGGGCTTATATTAGACATGACAAATGCCACCTAAGGTTACCAAAATTGTTACCTGGGACACATTTTGCAGGCAAATTCAAGGATCCATATAATATATAGATGTCAACAGGGGGGAAAAGTGAATAAGAAAAATGCAGGGGGTAACCAGCCCAAAGGACGTGCCACAGTGGGATTGTGGCCAAAAAATGGCGGGGATTTCTTTTCTAGAAAAATTTACGTAAGAAGTTGAAAAATACCTGCAATTTGTAAAGCTCAAATCCCACCATTCCCCATTATGAAATTCGTACATATTTTTCAAGTGGGATTATAGCCTGCTAACAGCATACGATACAGGTGCTTATGCACTGCGGAGTGAAAAAGGTGAAAAATTGCCAAGTGACACAGATCTTCTTCCATTGAAAAATAAATGTAAAGAACAGGTAGAAGAAAAAAACGAGTCTGGAGTGTTTTTTGTATAAACTCAAGATTTAAATAATAAAAAAATAGCATTGAACTCTGCAGGTGGCCGCCAACAAGAATTTTCAAGTGCTAAACTAGATTTCAGTCTCTAAAACCAGGAGGAGGATGCCTTACGTATTTACATAGCAGAATGGATCAGTTTTGTGTACATTTTTTTACTTAAAAAAAAATAAAATAACCTGCTTCTTGAGTGAAAGTGACAAAAATGCAAAGGATAACAAGCTGTCTGGAAAGTGTTTAAGTCCTACTGGCATTGTGACCAGAGCATTTTTAAACCTTTGTAATGTAACTTGTTACGTGGTGGTAATTTACTTGGGTTAATATCATCAAAACGGACGTCCTTTATGGAAGTCCCCTGTTAAAGGAAAAGTCCCACTTTGTAACAAGTCATATTTAAGTTGTTCACACTTACTAGATATGAATGGCTGTGATAATGATAATTGCAGCACAGTTTACATATTTAAGAAATTGACACGTTTGCCAAATACATGTTAGCCACCATTTTTCCATAATATCAGCAGACACTGAAAGATGGTGGCGCCCTCTAGGACATGTATGTCTACGTGCTTTACAAGAGCTGATGCCTTTATCCAGGAGAGGGCGCTACATACTGTCAGTAAAATGGCGCTTACTTGCAATTTCAACCAAATCCATGTAGTCAAAACATCTTATTTAATGCTTGGTGGGCTCAAATCCATTTGCAATTTCCATGAATTTTATAATTTTTAATGCTCATCTTCCTTGTAGACAACCCACTTCTTTCAAGGAGGGACTTTCCCTTTAATAAGGAAATTTCGGTTTCAATCGGTGATACATGAAACCGAAACTTGATCAAAAGAAGATCGTTATTGCAGATCTATTTATTTTTATAATATTTTTTTTTTAAATAAAAAATCCATTATAAAAATAACGTACAAAGGCCATAGGGTTGGAGAAAAAAATAAATAATACGATATAGCAGGGAAATGGAGTTAGTTCTTTTGATGTTTTTAAATGGGGCCGTCAGTCAAGGGCCTTCAGGTTCACTAACAATAATTTAGGGTCCCTAACATAGGAAGGAATTCCAAAGCAAAATAATCAAAAGTAGAAACTAATCTGGGATTCAACGATATCCGATTTCAAACCACTTCAAAAATAAGATACACAACCATTTGAAAAACCGGACCGGTTTCAAACATAATTCAATTATTAATCGACAATATCAGAAATAGATTATGGAAAAATGACTAGTAGGGTATAGTCTTACATTTCAAAAACATAAAAAACTGGCATTTGAAGAAAAAATTATCAGCATGCAATGAAACAAGAAAGTGACAAGCATGCACTAGGCCTACTTGAGACGACAAATTCCATTCTCAACTAAAGTATGAACTGGAAAGTAACCAAAAAGCGTTTTTCACCTTATAGATTAGTGTCTGCAATGGATTATTTGAACTGGTAATACAGATTTAAGGTTATTCTTTGTGAATTGCCCATTTCAAATTTTGATTTCTCCAGTTCACTCTTATAAACAGGAGATTCATAAGTCTGTTCCATTCGCCTGTTTTTTCTGCTTTAGAGCCAGTTGAGCACGAGGTTTGCACGTGCAAAATTGAGCGAGTATCTATGGAATAAGCACATGCAAGTCTCGTGCTCAACTGGTTCCAAAGCGGAAAAAGAGTTTTACGGAGCCCCGTACAGGCCAACAAACATTATATAAAGGGTAAATATGATCAGACTATGCATACATGATTGGAATCAACCCCTTAAACTGAATCCTCAGTTTATCTCCCTCACCTTTCGCAGGTGTTACAAATGTAACTAACGCCCCAATTTTAAGATCAGGCACAGGGTTGAGGAGGTATCAATCTGCAGCTAAATAAATTGCAAAAAACTAATTATGTTAATTGCTCTGAGATTAATTGACTGGTCTGGGTTGAAACCCCCATTCACAAATTAATGATAGTTAGAATGAAGCCAATCCTAAATACACCCAGGTCAAAACGAGAGTGAACTGGATAGAAAACAGATAGCACTATATATATGCTTCTTATGGTTTAGTCCCTAATATCAGGATAACCTTAAATCGATAAAAGAATAAACTGGCAATTAACCATTCGTCATTACAGTTATTACATCTTACAATGTTAGTGTCTCATATTTTTGAGCATAACTAGGTTAATCTTGTGCTATTTATTATCGCATTCTATTTTAACAAGCAGGCCTACAATACTGTTTAATGGATCATAATTCCTGCATTCTACAGATTTGTGCTAATATACATTTTCCCAAAGACTTAAATCGATGGTTTTCTTTCTCAATGAATAAACCAAAATGGCTTACATCCAATGCAAAATTCAACAAAACAGCAGTTTTACAAGCGTAAAAATTCATTGACAATCTCAAAGAAACATCTGTTGAACACATGACATTGTCTCTCAAGTTGTCAGAAGAGAAAGACCCAAGAAAAAAAAGTTTGTAAAATTTTTTGAAGCTTTTGCATTCATTTCACTAAAGATGGTTTCTCCAGTGCTAATAATTCAGCTGAAATCAGCTGTCAACTCTTGATGCAAGGATATATAGTAACACGACGAAAGTCAAAGCAAATACCATCTTTTTGTTGGCATGCACAGATTTGCCATTGGGCCAATCTGACATGTGGAATACAGAAAATATATATTAAAAAAATACACGTTTGGGGAATGTATTTTTGGAAAAAGTGAAATCAATATAGGAAATGTCACCTCAACTACCAAAACTGAATTTTTCGTATGCGTTATATCATGCAACCATGTGATAACATCGTAATTATACAAAAGAGAGGGAAAAAAACAACAAGGAAATCGATTCATGCATGCTTGGCAATAATTACTAAACCATATTTTTAACAGCAACTGCCGACCCCTTAACCCCCCCCCCCCTTAATATCCCTCAACAGTACTAATAGCATAAATATCAGTAAATCTCAAACCTGATCCCTGCATTAAATTATCAAATTGGTCAATAAAATAAAAAAATAAGTGTATATAGTTTCTCTTAAAGGGACAGTCTCACTTTGAAACAAGTTATTTTTAAAAAGTACACAATTACTAGATATTAATTTCTGTGCCAATAATAATTGCAGCAAAGTTTTCAATTGGAAGAAATCCCGACGTTTCCAAAATGCACAGTAGCTATAGGCGCCATTTTCATTAGCCTTCTGCCGCTTTCGGCAAGCTTTTAAGTGAGGTGGCGCCCCCTAGCACATATATGTCTATGGCCCCACGAGAGCTTGCGCCTTCGTTCCAATAGAAGGCGCCACTATGCTTTAATAAACATGGCGTCTATTAAGGCTTTGCATTGCCAACCAAATCCAGGTATTCGGATAATTTTATTTATTGATAGATAATAATGTCAAATGCAATCGCAATTTCCAATTTAACTATAATTTTTCACGCTCTTTTTATTAAAACCAACTTTTCAAAGTGAGACTGTCCCTTTAAGAAAATGTGACGCCCTCTATCGACAAAGACTAGTAACAGGCGTATTTTGGAGTTATGATCGTTTAACCATTTGGTTACATGGTCTGAAGATGAATCACCTTACAAGCTAACAAAAAGGGTTACCCATGTGATAAATAGGTAAGTACCAAATCATGAGATCACGGAATACACAGAGGGCAGTGCATGCGTGTGCGTTTTCACGGTTGGGTTATAACCTATAATGCAGTTAAGCAGGAACTAATTGTGAACTGGATCACAAAAACGCATGATCAGATCCCAATGCCACAGTATAGGCCTACTCTTATTATCAAACTAGAAATAACGTCAGTATGCATGACGCCATACAGTTTGGCTATAGCTGGTCGTGAATATTTTTTAGTTACTGAACGTGCAACCAGGGGGCCTTACATTTTCGTAGGGGAAAGTATGTGTTCTTCAAAAGTTACACTAGTTTTACGCAGCAACGAATAATATAATTAATTTCTAAATAAATATGGTTTGATAAGCCTGAAGCTAGTAGGCTATGCAAACAAGATTGCCTAATTAGAGTGAATAATGGTCTGGACAAATTAGTGGGTTACAATCACGCGATTGGTTACTTTTAGGCAAAAATTACAACTTCCTACTGAATGAAAACACTTGAAAATTGGCTTCACTTTTCAAATGCACACTAAATCACGAATGTACATTCGAGATGTTACAACTCATCTAGCTACTCATTATCACGATTTTAATGATGTTATCACAGCGTTTTATATGGAGATATAAAAATATTATTAGCACAAAAATGGCCGCAAAGTTTCGAAAGCGGAAGTGCGTGTAAGGGACCCTACTTCCGGCACGTGCTGGAAGCCATTTTGCTTATCTTTTTAATCTCCCCTTTCTTAATTCACACATAATTGACCAGTGACTATAAGAGTACATGCTCATTACAATACAAATGAATAACCAATATTTGCAAAGTACTAACAGACTTTTTTCGAACGCCCCCCCCCCCCCCTCCCAATTCAATGAGTGATTGGGATAATTCACCTGGGATCGTTTATATATTACGTTAACACCAAAGAAGGGGCGAGGAGGAGGTAGGCACATAATTTTGTTATGAATACAAGTGTGGGAAAGGAGGAGGCTAAAAATGTTATTTAACTAATCATAAGCCATTTTTTTTTTCATTTACTCAAATTACTCTAAATTTACAACACAATATAAATTTGTTCCCTTTTCAAAAATAAAGCGCCATCTGTGTTTGAAATTTTCAATTACAGTTCAGACCATAATAAAATGGCGACTCATGTTAGTTGCTATAGATGTATGGTGCCATCTACGAAGAGTACTAAATGACACATACTAAAATGACGAAATTTTTTTTTCAAATGGTGCATTATGGGAATACGTTTGAAGCGGGAGTCAAAATGCTTTACTGTACATCTACTAACAGGCCACCCTGTATAATAATTGGAAGGCCCACCTAGCCATTTCCTTCCTAGAAAATAATTAAATATGACAAAAATGCATTTAGCCACAAGCATTTTAGTAGGTATTACCACATAAAGTGCCCCTAGAATGTCTGACTGAATTAAAAAGATATTTAGTTACACAAGAGGGTCAAGGACCAGACCGTACAGTTCCATATTATAAAGCTGCTGTTGTTGTGGTGGTGTGTCCCACGCGATCTGTCTGTCAAATTGGCTTTACCCATCCTATTTTTCCCTTCTATTTATTTCCCTAAATATTTCCAAAAAATACCATCTGAACAAACAGTATTGGAAATAGGAGCAGCAATGGGGTAAAGATGAAGTCAAATCAAAACTAAAGTATTCATTTACTTTTACATGTCAAAAACAGGGCATTGAGAAAACAAACAAAAATGTTCGTGTTATAGGAGAATGCCACCATATTGAATTCATTTGAATATTTTTGAAGTTTGTTCGTTTGGTTTGAGCTTTTTCTCAACCATACT
>JAQIXP010002715.1:0-14493 GCA_034700285.1 Proteroiulus fuscus
GCCACTAGAAGGTCTTTAAGTTTATAATGCATGCCTACGTATAAGTGCCTTCTGCTTTGCCTACAGAAAAAATGGCGGATACGTGTTCAATTGGCTTCAAATATGGCGGACTTTGGCTCAGTCTATCTTGTTTTATATGTCGTTGTCTAAACCTTGCTTTTAGCCTATTATCAGCTGCTAGTTTCACACAAAATTAATGATAAAAGTGTGCTTTCGTGCTCCATCAAGTCACTTACATGTTGATGTGCTCTTGTGTGTGGATAAGTTTAGTAAATGAATACAAACACCATGTGATGAATCGAAAGGAAAAAATATACTTTAAAGAAAACAAAAGATACATGGTACAACAGATTTACACAATGACAACAAATAAAAACCTAACTTCAACAAATAATTTGTTGCTTTATGAGATAATATTGCATGGATTAAAAGACTGTGCAATCAGTACCTGCACTTTTTGCACATATTATGCATTGAAAACGTGTTATAATAATGGGCTAACATGAGCTAAAACTATTCGTATGTATGAAATATAAGTCTGATCTTTTAACAATGCCTTTTTTTCAATGTGGTTTGTACAAATTACAAAATTGTATCTTTGATTTTAGCTTTACATAAATTAATGCATCACTAAAACAACTTTTGATCAAATTTTTGATTTCTTTTTCATTAAAAATATTTTTAATAAAACAATTTCTTTGGGAAAAACACGTTTAGGAGTTCCCAGTATCTCACGAGCAACACAGGGGTTCTGTAACGAGAGGGCAACTGTCACGTTTATCTGTGGTAAATTATTTTTAATAGTTCAAAATTATCAGAAATGCAATTTAACAATGATGTTTATGTCACAACTGTACGACGTAGGAGTATTCTCATGATTGTGGGGTAACCCCTCTACCAAATGGCATCATGATATGCTGATCATAGGGTTACTGAGTTGAATTAAATTGAGTTTTATGAAAGCAATGGTGCCAACATTCAGATAGTACAGCCATCTAATTGCTTGAATTAAAAGAATGGAATTACTTGTATTAAATTTGTGAAATTGTAAAGATATTTATTAGCAATGTCAGTCCTTAATCATCTTATCTATGCAATTATTTAAATGTTGTTAATTACACAAGATTGGCTTGATGATTTATGCTCATTTTTTGATTTGCAATATGTTGTTACCAAAATGACAATGTTTTTAAAATAAATAGGTCCAGTTTAATGGTAATCATTTTAAGAAACTATTATTGGGGTCATCCACAAATTATGTAATGCAGTTTTGACCAAAAATGTACACCCTTCCATGCCTTGTAATAATTTGTAACAAACATGAGATAATTGTGACTGTAAAAAGATTCCTGACATATGTTAAATTTCCATAGACATTTTTAAAATGGTTATATTGTTGGATTTTAACCAGGATGTGAACTCTTGAATATTAAATGTGCAAGAAAATACTTATTATTATTTGGAATACACAACATAGATGGCTGTAAAAAATATTTTGATTTTACAATTTGTAATAACTTAAGTGATTTTCAATGTTTTATTTTGAAAATTGCAATTTGAATATTAAAATAATTATCCGCAGTAAATTATAGCTGAATACCGACCAATAGATTATTACAAATTGGTAATACACATTACATAATTTATGGATGGTATCTGCCTTTCTGGAGAACATTACAAAGACTTCAAAGATCTGTTACAAATGATAAACGTTGTACAGATAAATAAAGTATAAAAACGTTTTATTGAATCCCTATAGCAGTCAATTATTTTACAGAAAATTATGACAGTTGCCTATTTCCATACAAACAGCTTTTGTGCAGCTTAAAAAGTAGGGGCCTCATCCAATTTAAATTCCTTCCCACTAAACGTGATTTTTCTTATTATAAAAACAATTTTGTACTACATTATTAAAAAATGAAAGTGTTTTGTACAATTCGGCAAAGTAAAAACTCGATTTTCTAATGAGATTGATTGAACTGATGAAATCCTTTTATAAAAAATAACGACCTAGTTATTAGCACAGGCTCTTTGCAATGATTAAAATGTTGGTCTTAAATAAAAACAAAGTTCGTGCTTAAAATCTCTGCACCGAGCAATATGTCTTTGGCAGAATTGGAGATTCGCTCGCACAAATTTCTTGAAAAATGAGTTTTTTTTCATGCACACTGAAGATTGAAATGCCTTCTCGGTACAAAACTGTTTTTTTAAGATGTGCCAGTGCCAACTTTTAAAATAACACTGTGATTACTAACTATGTACAATCTTGATTT
This sequence comes from Proteroiulus fuscus, assembly GCA_034700285.1. Lineage (NCBI taxonomy): Eukaryota > Metazoa > Arthropoda > Diplopoda > Julida > Blaniulidae > Proteroiulus > Proteroiulus fuscus. The sequence goes on from JAQIXP010002715.1 coordinate 2,274, forward strand.
TTCTTTCAGTCCAACTGCTGACTAAGCACTTTTAGTTTGTTTTTGGCTGCAAAATTGTCAAAGAGTATGTGGTTATAGAATGATAAAAGAGTTGGCGGTAGAAAAACTTAGCTACGCTTCATCGTGATCTGTTAGATTCTTCTAAGATGGGGATGTTAGCTTGGTCTTTAGTCAGGAGGAAGATAACTGAAGAGTCGATATTTGTCCCTAATGTGAGGCCGGACGTCTTCATTCTGAAAATATGATTGTGTTTTAAAAAAAACACACACGAAAAATTTCAGTCCACTGCACCATACGGTGTCCTTACCATAGCAACAAGGTTTTCCAGAAATGGTAGTAACTTCATTAACTCTCGATCGTTTTTGTCCTCGAACCAACTTTCGATTGGTATCCCATTTTCAAGCTGAAATAAAGATTTAAGATCAAAATTTGTTTCATACTCCAGTCTTTATTCACCAATTTTTCATTTTTAAAGCTTTGGCATCCATTTTTTTTACACATTTAAGAGAAAACAAGACACATTCCACAACTGGTACCTAATCAAGCTTTGTTTTCTCAAGTACCACATCTATATTTCCAAAACTTGCACCTTTTACATGCAAAATCTGAATTGGACACGCAATTTCCAAATGGCGCTCTAGTAGCCTGCCCGATTATCTTTAAATCGATGGAAGTTTAGATTAAAGGTTCCATGCTGCCAGTGTCAATATGACAATTACTAAGACACTGATGAACAGTTTGAATGCAAAGATTGTCTGCCATTAGATGCACATTTTTAAGAAGGGAATTGACATATGACTGACCAATCACACGGCTTCCTTTTCCTACAAGGAGGGCAAAAAAAACCCCCTGAAAAATAGTGTCTTACTAACCTGATATCCGAAAGCTTGAGGGGAATTGTCCACAATAACTGTCTTAGATAAATCGCGGCCAAGAATATTTAAATCTTTTATGTAGTTGCCATTGATACAAACGCAGTGTTCACGAAATAGACGATACCTTAAAAACAAAAGATGCAAACCCAGTTTATCCAACAAGAAATACTATCAGTAATGAAAAATGTTCTGATTTGAGAACCCACTTAATGAGCTTCCTATCACAATCCAAGAGATTCAGAAGTTTGTCAGCATAAACTTTCTTCGATGCAGTAAATAAAACGACTTCGAACAGGCGAGAAACCCTTTCCAGAAACTCGTGAAAAAACGGTCTCGTCCTCACGTAGACCTGCAATACAGCAGCAAAATTAAAAAGTGTAACGGGTTCATCATTTCCAACACTTATTCTTATTCCAGATTACTGACGATACCTGATACGTGCAGTCTTGAAAAAACACGGGAAAGGACAATGTGGCATCTTGCAATTCATACAGGCTACAATGTACAAGAGTTTCGTCCTGAAAGCAAAAGAAACAGAAGATGTGAATACCGCTTGTGCCAAGGAAATTGTGAAATGTGCGACGAGCGGACTCACTAAATCGAGAACTAGAGAGAACTCTGGGCTGCTTCGCGTTTTCAAGGGAAGTGCCGGACATCTCGCCCGCATTTCGGGTTCAAGCGGCGGCAAGTGCTTTATGAAATAGTAGGGGTCAAACGTTTCCCACTCCTCCTCCAGTCGGACGTCTGCCACCTCGCCCTCCTTCGGAGTTGGATAGTGGGGTTCGTACAGCGCCACGTCTTCCACAGATACGGGTAAGTCATGCAACATGTTACTACTCTGGAAAGCCAGTTCTCCTGTTAAACGAGCAATGAGTCTCATTAACATAATTGTTAGTCTTAACATTTACACCCCAACTATAATATTGGATGGCTAGTGCATTTTTTCACTCACCTGTCTTGTCCAGCGTGAGTGCTGAGATGCTAGACGTGGCCTCCACGATGTAAGCATGTTCATCTATGGAAGTGATTCCTTCAGTTTGAGCACCATAAAGCTGATATGAGGGCGAGAACAGCGAATTGTCCATGTTGGTGTGTTTTGGTGCGCCATCAATGCTTGCGGTATTGATGACCTCCGGCTCCTCCACGATTTCCACCTTTTGTGTCATTGGCCAAATTGCTGGAAAGTGTAAATGTAAATTTATGACAGGTTGATAGAATGTCATTGCATTATTCTAGTGGTGCATGTTAAAACTTACTCAATGGCCTGAGATTCTGTGGCTTTGGTTTAGCCTGAGATCTGGTGGTTGTTAGCTTAGTTACTGGTGTTGAGCTGATCAGGCAGTGGTCGCCTTCCTGGCTGCCATCTTCATACCATTTGCTCTTTCGTTTCTTGGCCTTTGAGCCAAACTGACCATCCTGAAAAAATATCCATTCGGAAAGATTGCTTTCATAAATGCATAAATTTACTAATTTTTTGACTATGAATTTGTTGGGGGGAAAATGTTGTAGATTTATTAACCATTTCTTTTGCAATTTAATAACAAATTTAGACTTATTTTAAATACAAGGTTACTATTAAATTAAAACCTTTAATCTTTCGACTTTTTAGTAAATAGTTTTTCATTTCTGCCAATCTTTTGATGACATTTTACTTGACTTGCCTGACTAAAAAAGTATTTCCCCCCTTTCTTCTGCAAAATGGAGTTCGAGTAGAGGAACAGTAATTTCTCTCTAAAGTTGCCAGAATATGTAGGCCCTAAAATTAGGTGCAAATTTCAAACTTACCAATTTAAGTGGAGAACAGTCATTTGATGCTAAAGCTGTTTCAGCAATACATGCTTCCTAAAAAGCAAAAAAAAAAGTTTCAGCAAGTAAGCCTGGTTTCTTAAATCTTGTAAGTCTGTCATTTTGTCTATAATCTGGAAAGTACTTTGGATAAAGTACAACAGCTTTCATTATACCGTTATATAGCTACTCCAGTACCGGTAACAAAAACTTTTTCAATAGCAAAAATATTGACAACGTGTATTGGTAATCCATTTAGTTAATGTAATATTTTATTACCATGCCGATTATGGTGGAATCGTTCGTTGGCCTCTTTTCCTGCTTGAGTTTTGGCCAAATGTCCGACTTTTTTCCCTTAAAACTGTGCTTGACCGTTGGATAGTTTCTGCCGGACGTACTGAGTGTGATGAGCGCTAATTTCTTGGTCCGGCGACGTCTCTGACGCGACTTTCTTTTCTTTTTATTCCAAAGACGTTGATCATCCTTGTGTGATTTTTGCATCTCAGAAGCCTTAGCTTTAGCAGTCTGAAATGACATAAGGAAATAACGATAAGCGAACAGTTTTTTGACACCCACAAATAATGCACTGACGCAAGCGTTGCAACATCTCTTAAAATTCTCTTTGGCAAGAAAATTGTAACAAGTAGGCCTAAGTGATACCGTTCAGAATCAAGCACGGAATTATAGTAGCCTACCCTAGTTTAAAAATTCTTATGGATTCTGTATAAAAGTTCTCGAATAATTTATAGGCATCATGTATTCTGACACCATACAGCTCGTAATTAAGACACTTTTTGCAAATTAGTGCAAGAATTACTGAAATTGAAATGACATAATTGGAACTGCCTTAATTTATTAAAAAAAAATTAAAATTATTTAATAGCCTAACAGGCCAAGTTCTAACCACACTAAACTAAAACAAGTTTTAAAACTGAATAATTTTGAGTAAATTAGCTTTTCTCTATTGTTCTGTACAATTTGGATTTTTCACTAACTTTTGCTAATAAATTATTTGTACTGACAACAGGCCAATGTATTGGTGTAGGCACAATGCAGCCTTTTACAGAACTAAAATTTGGGTTTTTGGCTTAGTAATTGATAGTAATAAGTTCTGATTCAAATTATGTTAAAATCAATTAGTTATTTTATAATTATAAAAGTTATTGATTGTATAATTAGGAATTTCCTCTGCAGTCATTTTTTCTATTGGATTTGGGAAATTAGTAATTGGTTAAAATTATTTTTTAAATAAAATCCAGCTTTTACAAGCAAGACTGATTCTTTTTTCCAATTTAAAATTAATTAAAAGTCTCTATTGCTGCATCGTGTGATAGTAATTTGACCATATGTGTATCATTCTATGTCCAGCTTTTTAGTTTGGAATTAAACCCAAGACTCAGGTGATTTGTTGAGAATTTCTTCTACACTTTGAGCAGCAGGTGCATGGCTATTAAATTGAAATAGTTATCGGCTGATCACATTAAAAAAAAAGCTAGCAAGTACTTGCTAATACATGGCAGTACAAAAACGTCAGCAAATTTTTTCTAAATGAAAGGCAAATGTCGTCTGACCAATCAAAATATCCTAAGACATTGAACTTTTTAATGCTATCGAACTATTCTTGAAACTGTTAACATAATTACATCAGTTCTTGCCTTTTCATTTCTCGGGTTCAAGGAATAGAACACTAGTGTTAGTTATTGATAAGTGATAGTTAGTGATAATTAGCTTCCATAATACTGGCTCAGGTGCCAAAAATCCATTTATTATAATGTATTTTGAGATTCTCTTCCAGTTAAGTAGGTTAACTAGTACATTTTTGTATATTTTACTAATAAAATTTCCTCTTTCCTGTAGTGTATTATATAACGATTCAAGAGACTTCATAGTTGCACATAGCAATAATGCAAAACCACTTCTATAACCCTTCACCTTTACGAGGATATTTTAATGAGGGGAAATGTAGTGGATTTTGCTTTTTTTAAATTCTCTGCTGCCATTTTGTCTAGAAAAGTGTTTTGGGTTTGATGCCAATGTACTTGTAGTGATGTCACTGTTGCTAGGTAACCCTCGTAAATGTAGCCTTGACTATGGTTTGTCCCTAATATTCAGTGTGCGTTTCCTTGTGCAACAGTTTTCATATATAAAACAAGATTTTTGGCTGCTTATTTTTCAAATACGTAAAATCTTGCCAACTTATTATTTTAAAACCATATCAATTAGGCCTGAAAATAGTTGTATACATGAAAAACTGGTATTATCACGTAACTGTTTATATACCTATTTCATTGACAAGGCTCTATCTAAGGCTGCATTTATGAAAGCAGTTGAGAGCGGGAAAGCTGCAGCTCAAAACTGATAGCGTTGTTTTTGCCATACAAATCTTATGACAAATAGAACACTATCAGCTTTGAGCTGCAGCTTTCCCGCTCTCAACTGCCTTCATAAACGCACCCTGCTATACTTGGGCTTGTTTGAGAGGAAGGTGGGGGAGGGGAGGGGAGGGACTGCATGCGCAAATGCATAAATTAGTTAAGAAATAAATTATTATCGGTTAAGACTGACTTGACAAAGTCTCATTTCTATTTTTTGGCAATATTCCAAGTCTGTATTCATAAACTTCAGAGGCACAACTTTTTTAGTTAAATGTTCTGATGATGGTTGCACTAACAAGACGAAACATAAAACAATATACCGGTATTTGCATTTAAAAAACAAATTAAAATGGCTTCCAAAATAGACTTAGTGCTATTTAAGGAGAACTTGCCTAAGTACATTGTAATCAATATACCAAATTAACATTTACACATTGCAAAGAAAATGATAAACTCAACTTTTTGCTGTCCAATATATTGAGGAAGATGAGAACGTCATTTTGTTTTGCATTTAGTAAGCTAAAACTTTGATAATATTGTATAGAAGTGATAAGTTCCATTCACTAATAAAGTTTCACAAAAATATATCTAGGCCTATGGGTTTTGATGTGAAAATACCTTATCTTATAGGCTATGGACACGCTGGGAAAATCTTCTCTCATGCCATGTCATGCTATTCAATGCATTTTTCTCACTTGGAAATTGTTTTACAGGAAACTAGTTAGATGAATACTTTTCAGACTTTCTACTTCGTGTTAGCATGCTAGGCCTATAAAGTGTAATTAATAATTTTCACTTTTTCTCTTTTAAATGTAAAACAAAATGGCGGTCTCATCTTCCCGATAGGAATTGAATTTTCGTCGCATAATAAGAATTATATATGATTTTCTTATCAAATTATATGATTTTAATTACATGTTTTGTGACTATACGATCGTATATAATATGATATATGCTACCATTATTGCATGTAATGATAGCCCACTCAAAATGTAGGGAAAATGATTAAATAGATGATGGCTTATATAATGGCACAGGAAAATGCCTGCTTTTCTCAATAGGTATAGTTCCCAAAGATGATCAACTTTAAAAAGGTTAAATTGACCTCAAGTTAAATTAGTGATTTACACTGGCGGATCTTGGGGGGCGGAGGGAGAACCCCCTTTTCCCACCTCAGAAAAATTCAGGATCTGCCATCGATGATGCATTAAAAAACCTATTAAATTTAATGAAGTAAGCCGTAAAATTAATGAAAGTTATAAACAAATGTCAAAATATAGCCTATATGATACAGCATATTGAAATATGTGACCTGTGAAAAGTAAAAACAAGCTTTGAAGCTTGCTTGTAATTTTGAAAAACAATGGCCCACGATTTACGAATTCAATTCACTAAAGTCTCTCAAGTGTTTTCATTTTGTTGTTATATGTTTACATGTGTCATTGTATTTATAGACTAGAGTTTGGGTTTTTAAAAATTCTTGTTATTTTTAGGGTAAATTGGTAATTTGTGCTCGTTCTGTGTAGCAAAAATAGGATGCCAAATACATGTTCAAGGACGTTTACATACTTTTTAATTGAAGCCAGGGAAAAAACACGTTAAATGCGTATATAAGTATGGTATAGTCAGTACTAACGTTAGTCCTCCCCCTTATTTTTTTCCTGAAAGAAGTTACGGGTTTGGCTATTTATAGCCTTTTAATATTTTTCAAGCATGTTGTTGAAAGTTGTTTATATAGATTGCAATAACCATTATCGCCCAAATACAATGTGAAAATTAGTGGTTAAAAACACTATACTTACACCAAAAGAATGAACTGGAATGCAACTATATTACCAGCCTTTAATATTATCCATATGGATTGATTAATCATTCCAGCTTAGTTATTCTATAACTGTTGGTCACAAAGATGTCCTTGCATCATGGCCCAGACATAACTAATCAAAATCAGCCTCTTTATTATCATTATTGATCCTTTGGAATCAAGGAGGTTGGAATTCACCAGTTCATTCTTCTGGTGGACAGAAAATAGTTACAAGATTTATGTTATTTAGCGAGTAGCAACTACCTTGTTTCTTGTAATATAAATTTTCATGACAGAATTGAAAACAGGCTATATTATTAACACAATTCATTAAAATAGCACACGTCAGCGTTATAAGTATCGGTTGATTATAATTATATTCTTAAACATTAGAAAAAATGCATTTGGTAACATTTTGGGTTGATAGAAAGTTGCGAGTCGTAATCTTATACATTTTTATCCCTTAAATTGTTTCTGGTAAGATTTGGTAAGATTCTGGAAGTTCAGGTGCATTGCATAAGAACCACAAAATGTAATAGCATGTAAAAACCAATTTTTTTGTTTGAACAATATGGTTGTTGGCTACATGTATTTTTGACATTTGTTTACAACAAGTCATTCATCCTATATTTATTCAGGACACTAACCTCCAGGTGTACAACTACCATGTACCCAACAGGGTATATTTCTAAATTTTTATTTTTCAAAGATGGACGACGGGTTGTCCCCTAGGGCAGCCATTGGGGAAAGTGCATTTTTGTAGTTGGAATTAGGGAAACTTTTTAAACACAATTTTAAAAAAATGTTATCAGTAATAAGAGTTTCTGCTGCGATCAAGGGAGGTATATAGCCAGCCAATTACTAACCCCTTGAACTTTATTGTAGCTGAAGCATACAGTCATGTAGGTGGATAAAAATCATAGTTTTAGGTCACACAAATCTATATATAATTGTTTTTATTTAAATCATGATTTCAATTGCCATTAAAATTACTACTACAGTGTAATATTTTTATTTATTATTAAATACAAATAAATAGCAATTGGTCAGAGATAACATTTAAATCCATAATACAACTACACAGCCAGGCAAGATCCAAATTCATGCTCCAATGATCATTGATAGGTTAGGTATACTATATAACTATGTGCCAAGGATATGGTTAAGCAATCTGATTTTCTTATTTACAAATGAGGGTTTGACAGAAAAGGATAAAACTACTTTTGTATGCATTTTAAACTTGTGAATAGATGTAAGTGGTAAGGCTTTGTGATGCCATTTTATGAAACTTTACAATAAAATATTGATAAGTTTCCATTTTTAACATATATGATATAGATTTCCTGCATGGAGTTACATATAGTTCAAATCATACATCAATTCAACATTATAATATAAGCCAACTAGATTGTCGGTAAAAACCACTAATTTCTCAATTCTTTGATTTAACTCAGTGATTTGTTAAGAAAAAAAAATGATTTAAGTTGTAAACAAGGATGATATTTTCTCTAATTTTAATGAATTTATGGTGTGAAGAGCTTTTTCCAAACTTTCTGAAACACGTTACAATTATGTTGCTAAGATGGGCTATCTTGTACAAGTTGGACTATCTGTATTCTGTAATTGAACAAGTATTGGTAACAATTTGTGATCAGTAGGCTATATAGAAATGGTTAGGCCTATATACTCACCATTCTCACTTCAAGAGTCAAGAATAACAATTTGATCAATTTGATACCCGTTTACTATAGGCATATATATTGATTTTTTGGCACAAGTAGTTCAACCGCCTCATTATAGTTCCAATCCTTTCACTTCATTCTAAACTAAGTGTAGAAAAATGCAATGCTTACCCAGCAAGAATGCTTTGCATCAACCGAATGTATTTTCTCAACAGCTTTCGATATGGTATCAATAATTTAGTGGTTACAATGTAGTTAAACTTTTCAGAAATGTATTACGGGGTTGTCTATGTATCATAGTCCTCCAATAACATATAGTTCAGAGGGCAAGCCTCTCGAGAATAGCCAATTAATAGATATCAAGATGGCGACCAATATGCTACACAGCCTCATAATAAAGTCAACAAAATAAATAAGCTGGCAAAAATGCATTGCTAAGAATGTGATAGGTTTTGAAAACTGCCTATAGTAAAAAAAAAACCCTGATTTCAAAATTTCATTCAGCTATGTTTATAGTATTTACCATATAATTTCCATTTGAGATAGGATTATTTCAAATTTCCAATAATATACTGTATAGGCCTATATTATAAATTTAAAAGCCTAAAGCCCTATATTTATTATTGGTCTAAATTTTGCTTTATATTTTTGGTATAATCCGAGCTATTTAGTATATAGTAGCCCTTTTCAAACTTCATCTTTGGCGATCAATAAATCAATAAGATGTTTTTACATATTCCAGCGATCATAAAGGTCTTACTTTTCACTTTTTTTCTCATTTTCTTAAGAAAAGGTATATAAATTTCTTACTCAAATCCCAGGTTTTTTTTGGTTTTTTTGGGAGAATGAAATTAGTGGAATTTTGGCTAATTTTAAATGTCCACACATAACCTCAATATTTAAATGCCCAAATCTTAATTTTACCATACGCCACAAAAGTAGCTGCGAGCTAGTCCACTGGTATAGTGTCCATTTACTCGTAGGCCTATTTGACATATTAACATTGTAAGTTAATTATTAAAATGTTAAATAAAACCAATTTAAAGGGAATTTTTGTGCCAAAGCATAACCTGACACTAAGCCTTAGATTAGTATCCTAAATATATATATTATTCGTTAATTTTTGTTGGTTGGTTGACGCTTGTCAGTATAAGATACCTTGTTGCGAAGGGACAGTAAGGATAGAATAGGACTATAAGACAGAACTTTTGGTGCAAAGCAGTCTAAAAAAGAAAAATTTGCTCTTTTCAGTAAACATAATAAGTCTCTCCTTTTTAATTTTTTCTTTATTGTGGACTATGATGTGTAGACGAGATAACCTAGATTTTAAAACGATCATGAATAAGAAATCATTGCTTCTATTTTTGTCAAAGCTTATTTACAATTACTGATATTCAATAAACCTGCTCTTAAAAAAAATAATGATAGGCCTACAAATATCATCATTATATATAAATATATATATGCAAAGTTAAGCAAAAGATTATTTGGAAATTAATAGGGTTGGCAATGACCAAAATAGAGCAAAAGAAAGAATATGATCCATTATTAAAGTTTAAAGATAACCTTAATACGGTAGCCTATGCTATACATGTCATTGCGAACGTTCATCATGGGAAAAGTTTAAAATTTTAAACCTATTGACCTCAAAAATTCAAGAATGTCACGTACTACCCACATTGGCAGAATTACAGTTTTTGTAAACAGTATAAAATTTATATTGGTTGCTATTAAATGTATTGATTTGAATAGAATGATAATCAATTGACGGTTTTAAAATTGGACTGCAGCACCCTAGTGACTAAACATCGTGCTGGATTGTTTTCTTGAATCCTTGATTCAGGAAAGAGTGAACTGGAAAGTATAATCAATCAGCATTATTGGTCTTATAGATTATGCCTAATCGTATACTATAATAGAACATTTTCCCCCAAAAAATAGGAATATTACAGAATTTTTTCCAAAACTACATGCAGGAATATTATAGGATTTTTTTTCCAATACATAAGCTATAGGAATATTGTAGAAATTTTCACCGCACTATAAGATACTCTCTCTCTTTTCCCCCTTCCTCCCCCACAAATATAAAATATAATTAAAAAATGAAGATATGAACAGGGTATAGCATAGTGATTTGTCTACTTGAAGCTGGTATGTTTTGATTCCCATTTGAGCCCATTTGGAGTCACGTGACAATAACAATTTAAAAATAATTTTCTTATCAGTCGAAAACCTTCACACTTTCGCTGAGTCGAAATAATGATAGAAATTCATGGCATATTAAAGCAGAAAGAAAGCAGTTGAATTCGGTATTCGATACCAGTTCTAGCTAGTTCAAATATATAGCGTTGGTTCAATACTATCAATACAGATGACAAATACTAAAATGAAATGTGTTAATTAGTGTCCTAAATGCCTTCCTCCCCCTTCTTCACCCACAACATTAAAGGCATAGATTTAATTGAATATGTTCTACAACGGTGCGCCATACCGGTAGGCCTACAGATGAAAAAAAATCGTTAGTATTTGCTTGTGGTGCCACATCCCATGGTTTCTTGACCTATCAATTAACTATACCATTCCTAAGTAATCAATGTTTAATCACAGGCACGCTGACTCTTAGAATGGTGGTTCAAGCCCCGCTGCAAATCTTGGTTTTTTTAAACTAATTTATATTATATGTACTGTATTAAAAGAAAATTGTATAGATTAACTTTGCCATTGCATAAATAATAGAAAATCATTTGCCATGCAAGGGGATGTGTCACTGTCATAAGACAAACACTATTCAGTACAGTGTTTCATTAGTCATTTTTAAACAAAACTCGAGGTCTTGCAGTATGGCTGTTTCCGCATAAAACTAGCCTTGTGTGTGCAATGTTATAACTACATAAATTTATCATAACACTAACATTTTTATGTACATTATTTATTCGCTATGCAGACACAATTATTGACATTCGCAAGTAATCACCAGTTTGATTTTAACCTTTGTGAATAATTAGAAAGTACTTAAATTTTTATTTAATTGCGTCTAGTCAGTTCAAGGTTTGGATTTTACATGCACAACCCATGTGAAATAGAGACAATTATTACAAAATATTGTGAGACAAATTCAATCTTTGAAATTACATTAAATGGGCAGACCAATGAAAAATGACAAAAATATGCCTAGGCCTATTTGTTATAGTTTTAGTGCGTTGTTAAAAGGAAAGGATTCATTCTTGTAAACTAAATAAACGAATACAAAATAAATATAATTTATCAACTAATTATCATTTATAAAATAATAAATTACGCATGGTGTCGTTTTGTAATAATGTTATGAACTATTAATGTGAAATTTTGTTTACCTTTGCTAAATATTGCCACTAAAAATTCTTCGTGTGTCAATATTAGCAAAGTGTATAATAGGCCTATTCCACACCTACATGTCACCACAACTCTGCAAGTAGATTCAAACTATTTTTAAATTAAAAATTAAATAATACATTAGGCCTAAGGTCGATGCAAATTCAATCATCCACTATCAGTTACCTGTACGTATTCCTTCCCATGTTCAAATTCCATTGAAAAGTACTGTTATACCATCGTGCTTAAAAGCTACATGTATTTAATAGTTAATATACCGGGTGATTCAGTAAGAACGGACCAGCAGCCATATTGTTTAATCAGGGTGCATATGTGAAATTCAACCTG
>JAQIXP010002716.1:0-14492 GCA_034700285.1 Proteroiulus fuscus
AGAGTATAAACTCACGCAAATTTTGATACCAAGTAGATGCCTGAAGCACAAAAATTACTGCAGAAATCAGCGAAAAAAGTTCTAACCTGTGGGTGTAGCTTGGGGTTTGTGAAAAATCCTATAGACTTGAGTTCAGGTTTAGCACAAACACCAAGGGTTAACTTTTAACCCTGGATGTCATCTCTCCATAGACAAGTCCTAATCCACAGTTTGTTTTATGCTCCCAAGAGCCAATGGAAGCCCCCATGGTAGGCAACTGCAATTGATGAAAATAAAATGGACGCTTGGTGGCAGGCCCAGGGCCAAAGTTTATTGGAACCGATTATAGTAGACCTATCGTTGATGTTCTAAGAAAGTAGTTTGGGTTGATATTACATGTAGAAGTCATTGCAGATGTAGAAATTGGTATTTATGTTTTTCTCAAAATGTACAAAACAAAACATGTAGAGGTTGCATTTTGGTCTCACATAACTTTGTTTTACATTAATCCATGTTTGATACCATGAAGGATGTTATCATGTCCTTTCAAAGCAGTACAATGACTATTATTGGGAATTTTGTCCTGGAAAAAATCGCAAAGGTAAAGTCATTATATTCTGGAGCACATCCCTGTTTAAACTTATCATTTTTACTAACATAAAATGGCTGAAATAGAAGGAAACTATTCATTATACAATAGTAAATAAAAGAGGATGGTATAGTTTTGGAAATTGATATATGACCTCTATTATACCCTGTATATTTTTTCCCAGAATAAATGCCGAATGAGATGATCTTGCACCACACTATATATATAGACAAATATAATTTCTGCATGTAGTTTTATTATACACAGAACATTAAGCCTAAGATAAATTTGGCATGGATTGATTGCATATAAAAAAAATTAAGCGGGCCAAATGGGCTTGTACGTAATAATGTGTCATGGCATAAGAGAAGTTTTAATGAATATATTTTATCGATTGTTAGTTGGATATTAGACTATTGTATTATGAACCTGGGGTTTTTTTTCTTCTTCTCCTTCTACGTGCTTAATATTTTTTCATTACATTATATTGATTATTAGTCGGAATAGATCTGGAAAATAACACCTTAACCACGGGAGAAAAAAAAAAGGAAACTTCATCTGAGGCAATAATCCATTAGTGAACTTGCGGCTTTAATAATGATTTATACTATTAGGAGCTGCTGCCATCTATTAATATATTTATAGACTTGTGTGGGAATCTTCGACCTAATCAATTGTCTAATATCTGATTGTGATATTTTTTAGAGAGTTGTATATATATATATATATATTTGCAGGATTGCCAGCAGATTATCACTTGTGGCAGGACCAGAGCATATAGTCAAAATTGAACCCCGGGTAATTCATGACATTTATAAATGAGTAAATCTTGACCTTTACCGTAATTGTATGCATGTATATGTGCCCAAATATACTATCATATATGCATATATCAGTTCAGCGTTATCACTTTGACAATGATCATGTGTGAGACGTGGTGCAACCTGGTGACCTGACTTGCAAACTTTTTTGTTGGCAGTGTAACATTAAGTCTCTGTGTGTGGCTTTTTTAACTTTGTTTACTTTTTAACCAAATGGGCAAAATTTATAAAGCATGACATTTTCTTTGAAAAAAGTTAAAAAATCATAAAAATTGAAATGTGCTTAATTTAAATCTTGATCATTGATTACATTTGGACACTTTACTCATGTTTAGGAAACAGTGAAATAAAGTCCTTTTATTAATAACAAGTTTAAAACAAGTGAAATAAAGTATAGGGTCAGTAATTACCTTTACCTCATGGTACGCCAACAGGATCCATTTCCATGCTTCAAGGACCACTCTATGGAACCTTAGGATATGACTATAATGTGCCAAGTTGTAAAAATTAACATTATTTCAATTTCAAACTTTGTGAAGTCGTTGTAACCAGGATATTATGGTTAGTCATGAATACAGCCTATAGAACGTTTTATTAAAATTGTACGAGCTATTTTTGAGAGTAATGAAATTGCATACATTATAACTGTTGCATATATGGCCAGTGTATACTGCCTACGCATAATTAATATACTTTTATTTCCGTTTTCCAAAGCAGTTCTATAGCAAATCTAATGCAGAATCCTATCAGATAATCCTGACCACACTCCTCATCTATTATGCCCATTTGCATATATTTTTTTTATTCAAATTGGCCAGCTTCAGCTAATAATGAATGCTGTGCTTTTTAGTTTCAGTAACATTATTTTAAAACAAGTGAGCTAATAATATGCGAATGCATGTGTGTGTATATACGTTGAGAATTGCAAAATGCAATCCTATTTTTCCATTAAATTTGAAAATACGATTTAATTTGTTATATAAGCTACGATGCAAATGCATTCACGTCCATGCCGCTGAAATCCTTTAATGCTCTCCCAGTTCTGTCGGCATATAAAGAATACTTATATTAAGGGGGGCTGGGGGGGGGGGGGGGGGTAGTGGGGTGAATACCTCATTTGCATACTCATTTGCAAAATGGACAAGAGTTGGTTGTGGTGACTAAAACCACTTTTGATTCTGCTGTGTATATTCTAGCTTGGCTGTCCTCAATTTGGTTCCGATCTAGTCTTGTCTCATGCTAATATTAATAAATTTGCATGAGTTTTCTAACTAAGGCTTTTGAGTAGGCGTACATTTATCCCTGTTTTGCAATATGCAAATCCCCAACGGATTGTGCTGGCAAACTTCATAAGGCAATGTGTATAATTTCTGGAAATGATTTTTCTTTTCTGCACTCGTCGGACTTTATTTCAAATGCAAATGTATTGCTTTTGCTTACTAAACATATTACATGCAAGCACTTTTGCATAATCAGGACAATTATGGCACACAATATGGAAACACGGATTTAACTTACATGGACTGCCATGCATGTCAAAACTTCTGCAATAAAAGTCTGGAGAGGAAAGAAGTGAAGTTATACTTCTTATGCTTTTTCGGACTATAAACCAAATTACATACTTATACTCTTGTGAATTAATTGACCATTTTCAAATGTGCTTTTCTTCACTTTGCTCGGTGTTGCCATTTTTCTGTCAAAAGGAATGCAAATTTTACTGACAGAAGCTACTTTGAATGTTTCATATGAGCTGTAGCTTGCATGTTTAATATTATTTAATTACCAGAAGCTGACTTGTGTATAATTAAAAATAGACAATTTATCATACGAGTAAGCAGAGTTGTTGTACTAAATATTAAAAAAAACAAGAGTTTGTGTACTAAAAGTGTAAAACAGTATAGATGGCCAACTGAAAATATAAAACAGCTAGAGTTAGTGTAGGCCTACTAAAAAATATACAACGTTTGTTTACTAAAAACATATAAAAGTAGAGTTGATACCCTAAATTATAAAGCAGCAGAGTTGTTGTACTAATAACATACAAAATCAGAGTTGGTGTACTGAAAATATAAAACTGCAGAGTTTTTGTTGCTGAAAATGTACATAAGCATTATTTCCATAAATTATAAAAAACTGAGTTGGTGTACTAAAAATATACAAAGTTGATTTACTAAAATATACAAAGTTGGTTTACTAAAAACATATCAAAACAAAGTTAGTTTACTAAAAACATATCAAAACAAAGTTGATTTCTTAAAAACATATCAAAGCAAAGTTGGTTGACTATGGACGTATCAAAACAAAGTTTGTTTGCTAAAACATATCAAAACAAATTTGGTTTACTAAAAACATATCAAAACAAAGTTGGTTTACTAATAACAACAAAGTTGGTATACTAAATTATAAAGCAACAGTAATGTTTTACTAATAACATACAAAATCAGAGTTATAGTGTACTGAAAATGTAAAACTGCAGAGTTAGAGTGATAAAATATATAAAACAGAGTTTGTGCATAAGTTATAAAAACTGCAGAGTTTTGTACTAAAATGTAAAACAGAGTTAATGTACTATATAAAATTTAAAAAAAACTGGGTTTGTGTGCTTAAAATATAATGTACTTGATGAACTGAAAATGTAAAAAGCATGTAGAATATAGCTGTACTGATTCTTCTAGTTAAATTGTCTATTTTATTATGTACTAATCTATCTGATATTTGACATTAATTATACTGAATTAGATACAGGAATGGTGAAAAGAATGTATGCACATTTCCTTAGTATTTATTTGAGCAATTAATTATTGAAAATTATTTTTATTTTAAGGAATTTTCACTTCCTAACAATAAACTGAAGCAAAGATTTTATCTTGAATTGTATTAGATTTTCGGTAAAAAACATTGCATTCGAGACAGGTAAACTATAAAATAACTTTCAGCGAAATTTCATGTAAACACTCAGACCAACTAATTTATTTGCTTATCAGTAGGCATATGCCTTTTAAAACATTAAATTTATAGAAATTTGAGTTTTTGCATGCACTGTTATCTTTTAAAATATCGTTTTTCAGAATTGTCTTATCAATAAATTAAGAAATAAAATGATGGAAACGTCCTTATAATCTACTATTTGTATGTGTAATATGATATTGGCTATCCCAAATGCAAACACAAGTATGCATTTTTAGGAAATTCAATTCCAAAAACGTGAATATCTTGATGTAAAATTTTTGTAGTAATTGATTAAGTCCAATATGCAGACCAATGTGCCTTCCCCATTTTTTTATTATTAGACTGCCTGGAATGCCATTAATATCTTTTTTGAGATGTTTTTGTTTTAAATTACAAGTGGGACATATTAAAAATGCATAACAGCAATATGATATTTAAGGCTTCGTAAACCACCATAATATCTCAAGGGGCTTTCCCCCTCTCATATTCGTCTTCCCCTCTCGACTTATATCGAAATTCCTTATGTCGAATAACTTGAGAAAAGCCTGCAAAGAATTTTTTTCCCGAAATAAAATTGAAGAGCCAACATATAATATATCCAGTAATGTCCCCTCTCAAATTAACTAAGTTTTAATCTTCAGGTTAATATTTTGCAAATGAATCTCTGGTTAAGGGAGTTTATAGATATCACAATCCAGGGGGTAAAGTGGCATGACTTATTTGCCTAAAATTTTAATTACATAACTGGGGATCATCAATAACTCTTGAAGGATAAGTAATTAAATTTCAGACATCCCTCCTGTATGAAAAATTTAACAAATGACAAATGCTTTTGCAATGTTTACCATAGCACAGGGTGGGCTCATTGACTCAGTCTCTGATCCTTCTTGTTCATCTAAAGTATAAACAAGTTATTGTTAATAAAGACATTTCAATTATGTGATGAGGATTTTTAAGAATAGGGATTGCAGCATTGGAAACCATGGACTTGCATGCTAAGTATGGGGTATTTTTATTCGAGACAAAAATAGACAGGTTTTTGTGTGTTTAATGCAATGACTGGGCACAAATGTTGAAAACATTATTGGAAGTCGTGAAGGAGCAAAAATTATTGATATCAGATGTAAAATCTAATTTTGGACCTCCCCATTCTGTTCCAGGCATGCACCATTGTGTTGGTCGAAATATTTTTGCCAACAACAATATTAAAAAAAATGTAGTCTATTGGGTTAGTGAAATTTTTTTTCTCAAAAAAATTTTGCAGCATCATTTCTTTGTATTTTTAAATTAATAATACCTGGGATGTTGACAGCTCTGGAAGGGGGAACTCCCGAAGTAGTGAAATTCCGACTCACCCTGTAGATAACCCCAGCATGTTCACCTGTCATAATATGATGAAGTGCCCTGTTAGGGTGTGACTGACAGGCCCATTTTAAGTGATGGACAGTGGGGGCTACTGAGGGTCAGCAGAACCAACCTGAGATTCCTGAGTCGGCCATTAGAAGGGTGGGCCAGGGGCGGGGATGACAAGATCCAAAAATTAACTGACATCATGTTATCTACTGATGACCTAGATGATCTCGTCTGTCAGATGGAACCACCCTAAATAGGAGAGATCACATGATTGACCCTTGTTACATGATTAAAATGGCAAAATATCTCGTCAATCTGAAGAGTGCCATGGGTGTGGGTGCAACAAGGCACTTGTCTTCTGATTCTTTTTTTTTTTTTAAATTTAATAATTATAAAATTAATGAACTTAAATAGAGATTTTGTCAGTTTAACCCCCCTCTTCCCCTTCCCTTCTCTCCCCTCATACCCTCGCTTTTTGTAAATGTAAAGCCTCAATTATTATGTGTTGTTTATTTGGAAGCCATTTTGAAAAGTAGGCCTACAAACTGTGATTATGTAAACATTTTTTATGGAATGGTTGCTAACATCTGACATATTTAACACATAAAAAATCTCAAGATTTGTAGTTGCCTGGAAAGTCAGGGAAATAAAAGTTGTTCAGAAATTTAACCAAATAGCACCATCAGTGCTAGCAATTTCAAATATCATTTTAGACAAACATAAAATGGTCGCCCATATTATTTGACATAGGCTCATGCTGCCATCTATGAGCTATATATTGTAACAGTCAGATAGAGGTTGGTTAGTTCTGAGATGGGTTGTAATAGGCGTTAGTGCGGTAGTGTCCCCTAGTGGAAGTGCATTAAGGGAGGAATTTTAAAAGGTGTCTATTATTTAGAAAGGTCAAGGAAGCCTAATTATTAAAACTTTGATACGTTTTGTAGCTCAAGAATTAATATTATAAAGATTCTGCCATTTAGACTTTTCCAGCATTAATTATAATAATAATGCAATTATAGGTAACCAATTATGCATTTCTCCTTTCAGGTATATGCAACAGTTGATAATGCAGTTATGACCAAAAGGCTATGGATCCTACAAGAGAAGTTCGGCATCCTGGGAATCCTATTGGTCAGCTGCCATGGTGTTCGTTCAGCGCCATCTGTGGGGACCGAGGACATGGGCATCAAAAACGTCTTACCAAAGTAAGGACTCATTCTGATTTCTGTTTATTTTTTCATCTGCTTACGATGAAATCAAACACACAAAATAAAACCTAGCTTAAAGTTAACTTGATTCCCAATATTCTGGAAGTCAGGAAATTGAAAAATGGTCATGGAAAGTCATGGAATTACCTTTGTTGGTAACAGACTTTAAATTAATGAGGACATTGATACCAAGTTTATTTTAACTTTAGTTGCTTAAATAACAAATTAGTTGAACTTTCAAAGTAACATTTGTCCTTACCATTGCAAACAATTACCAATTAATTTAGCATTTTTTCTACAGAAAAGGCATTTTAGGAGTAATTTAACTATAGTTTCTATACTTGAAATAGAAGCAGCATAAAAGATTCTGTAGAAACATGATCTGCTTTTGCAGAAATTGGGATGAAGTTTAAATTAGTTTTTTTTGCAGAACATTTGCGTAAATTTTTTGGCAGAAATTGAAATGCTTTTTTTAGCCTTTCTCATATGCTTAATGTAATCAATTTTTTAAACCATTTTGATAATTTGGATAGTTAAAAAAAATCAGTTTTAAGAAATGATTTCTAAAATAAGGAAAACTCAGGGAAATATGCCCTCAAATTTATTTATGTAAACCCTGGAGTTACAGATGCCCAAACCATTTGAAATGGTCAGTTTTATTTTGCTTGTGGCTAATGTTTACTGCCAATGCAGATTAGATTATCAATTAATGTTATCCATCTTTGTGCTAGGCTACAATCAAAACGTCAAAACAGGGTTCATTTTGCTGCAAATATCAGACTAAAAAAATGGCTTCATTAATTCTTTCAAACTATGATTAATGAAAATTAAGAAAGGACCACCTGCTGGATTCTGGTACATGCATGGTTGTAGGCATTGACTAATCACCATTCAATCAGTAAGCTACTGAAAAGGCATGTAAGTGAATGGAGGGGATTGGTGCATTGGCCTCGTAAATTGTATACCATTCAACATATAGATAAATGCGAATAATTTGGTAAAATTTGAATATTATTCAAATCTATACTCCTGATTTTAGTTTTTAATTGACTATTTCTGTGTATGCTCTGTGCAAGCATATATAGATATGATTATATGCATGGTGTAATGCATAGAAAATATATCCATTTGATAAATCTCTCGTGAATTAAGAATTATGCTAATTTCGTACAGTTCTTTCACAATATGGGAATGTATAAGGGATAATTTTTCATCAAATCTTTTAAATGTACGTTGTTAGTGCATTAAGCCAATGCGCATAACGTGATAGGCATACTGAATGAGAATTTATTTGCTATAATTCTGAGTTTTGTTTACTAATTCTAGACCATTAAAATATAGATGCTTTATTACATTTATATTCAAAAGTTTTCTCCGAGTCTTTTTTAGGTAAATATAATATATATAGTTGATGTCGCCCTCTCTGAAATTATGTGCATAATAGTTTGCGAGCCTTCGTATAATATTGTAAGCCATTTCAATCAGACCCCATTTATAATTCAATTCCCAAATGTAGCATTTAATCGGCAAAGCTTATATTGTTCAACGTATTATATACTAAGATAGCAAAAGCCAAACTGCAATGTATAATGCATAACAACAGTGTACATAATTCTCAAATAATCATAGGGTTGGTTTCTTTGACTTTGTATAGACTTCAGTTAAAAAAGTGCAGAAAATAACATTGCAAAGTTTACTTAACGTCGGGTCTTATAGCCGGTACTTACAGGCTTATAAATCATTATTACCAATTGATATTAAGCTGGCTTATTTGTGTATAAAATAAATGCACGCAATTTGTTTATGCTGCTGGAGCATTTAATGAAAATTAAAAGTTGGCAGAATAAGTTATACGTAATATTGCATGGAAAGCCTTTTAACTGTATGGTGGCGCCAAACAAGGCGATATGGCAAATATAGGAAACTGCTTTTATTGGCATTTCAGACTTAAAGGGAAAGTCCCACTTTGAATCAAGTGGGTTGTAGGAGGAAGAGCATGAAAAAATAGGAAAGGCGTGGAAATTGCAATTTGATTTGAGCCCACTAATCAAAAAATAAAATTTCCTAATATGGATTTAGATGAAAATAGAAATCCCAAATAGGCGCCGTTTTACTGACAGTATGTCGCGCCATCTACTGGATAAAAGGCATCAGCTCTCATGGAACACGTACACATGCATGTCCTAAAGGGCGCCACTTATAGTGTCTGTTGAAATCTATGGAAAAATGGCGCCTAACATGTATTAATTTGGCAAAACGTTGTGATTTCTTCAATATGGAAACTCTGCTGCAATTATTATTGTCATAGCCATTCATCTGTAGTAAGTGTGAACAAGTTAAATATCACTTGTTACAAAGTGGGACTTCCCCTTTAAGGGAATCGTCAGTATTACTTGCTTTTAAAAGGTCATCGTGACCGATTTTTTTAAATAACTAAAAACAATTAAATTAATGCAGAAAAATTATATTTCTGTCCTGCAGAAATACTTTTTGTAGAAAAATTTGTAGAAAAATTATCTTGTTTTGTTAAAGATTATTTATTTGCACAATATTAAAGCACATAAAAATACCCATAATGCTAAATCCACATTGGACTCTTAATGTTGTGCTGCCAGCGTAAAATGCTTACAAGTTGAGCCACTAGCTGGCGCCACAAGTCACAAAATTTTTATTGATAACTTTTGTAAAATAAGCATTTTCAAAGATTATTTTGGTTGATTACGAAATAGCAATTGTTATTTTGGTAATAAATACTGTGTTAAATTCATATCAAATTTTGAGAAAATTTTGTGGATTATGCACAACATTAATGGAAATTAGGGTATGTGTAAGGTGTAAAATATCCTTTGCCAAACCCACACATTTTTCATTTTTATTTTTCAAAGAAGCTTTCAAAGTGTGCACCCATAATGCAATGGGTATCTTGTATACCTTGTACATCATTTGTTTTGAGATGTACAATTACACCACACAGCAGGTAGTAAAACCCAACATAACAACAACATGGACCATTATTATTTAGGGCTACAACAGGCTGGCTTAGCACGTAGGGGGGGATCATCTGTCAAGTCTGTTTTTAAACAATAAATTATTAATAGCCTAGGTTAAAATAAATAATTTTATTCATGCATTCTTTGGATATATATATTTCATTAGCTCTTTGCTATGATTATTTACACCTCGCTATGCATTACTATATGTCAGTATATAGAAACCTTTAAGGCAATATTGACAAAATTAGTATGGATTTGTAGTTCAAAAATAATGAAATTATGCTTGAAAGTACTGAAAATAGAAATAGTTTATGGAAATTATTTCAATTAACCTCAATTACTAATATAATCATGAGACAGTATTTACCTTCTCCATGCATTAAAACTTTATATTAGAGAAAATATGAACGAAATGAAATGTCTCATTACTGATTGGTAAGCAAGTGGGGTTGGGGAAATCGGGACTATTATTGCTATAAATTGTAAATCACTTTAAAACTAATACATAGGTTTTTTATGAAGGGTCCTGGAAATAGAAATTTGCTGAAGATGTAACCCTGAATCCCAGAAATAGCGATTGTCTTGGATTCATTGAAAAACTTGAAAATTAGAACACAATTTAATAGGTGTAATTTATATACTTCTTGGACACTCTGTATACTATTTGACAGCAGAATGAATGCTTAGATGTATTTGGGTGAAAGGTCAAGTCTATAGCGGGGGTCTAGAGTCTATTGGGCTGAACCATGACATTGACATTCCTGTTCGGGGGAAGGGTGGGTGATTATATTCGTGAATTTAATAACTGGAGAGTGGGTTATACGTACAAAATTCGAAGTTGTGCACAAATTTACCAGGTATGTATGCGAATGTGTTACAGAATTTTTTAAAGTTAAGCATGAAAAAGTCAGGTGATTTCCAGCAATAGAATGTATTTTTGGAAAATAGCCTCTTTTAGCTGCTTGAGTTATTTTTCATCTATGTAGGCCTAATTTTTCATATCTAGGCCTATTTATAGTATTTCTTCTGTTATCAAATGTAATGATATACGGTAGACTAACTTAATGACAATGTAAGATTACAGAAAATCAACATGGAGATCTGTAGATATCGACAATATTGCCTTCATTGTTTATATATATAATGCCCCCAATTGAGATCCATTAAAAGTTTCACGCAAAGCCCAGTGTGTAAACACGTGATTTTTGCTATTGCAATCCATAATTTCTTTTGTGAAAATATCGGAATCAATAATGGTTACTAAAAATTGTAATGTTTACTCATAATTCTAAACAATAGCTGCTAATAGTTCAAATAAGAGTCGTGGTTCACGTTTAGCAAATAAAGCTTTATTGTATACTCTATACTTTGAAAAACAATTCATTTCGGCGGCTTTGCTTAGCTCAGCAATAAATAAATACGTGTATTAAAAACA
Source organism: Proteroiulus fuscus (assembly GCA_034700285.1). NCBI lineage: Eukaryota > Metazoa > Arthropoda > Diplopoda > Julida > Blaniulidae > Proteroiulus > Proteroiulus fuscus. The sequence goes on from JAQIXP010002716.1 coordinate 11,328, forward strand.
CAAGCAATTTAAGCCTATAGTGCTTTTGCAATGTGCTTTTAGATTGAAATGGGACACTTTTATTACCCATAGCCTACATTCTTATTAGATAAATAGAACTAATAAATGCTTTTCATATGGCGCTAATGTCACCCACCAAATAAATTTGAAATTCTTACACTGACACATCATGATTAACTAGTGAAAAGCATGCAAACTAATGTGCAAATAACGTGTGACATTTGCAATTATTGCAATAATGTAGGGCTTTTAAGGCATGGGTTGTAAAACTGTATGAAGTCATTAAAAATAATAGTTGAAAATCCATAATTTGATAGCAAAAGTCATGTCAGTAGCAATGTCTGTTTTTTCTGTTACATTATGATGCATTCTGGGTGGTTAGACCGTCTACTAAGACACATTTTCTGTTCATATTTGCATTTGGGACCATTCATAAAATATGCCCCAACTCCTGCACTTTGTCTTTCTAATAGACCACATGCAAAAGTAAAGCGGCATCTGTGATGAATAGATTTCAACTACAGTTTAGCCTGTACTAAAATGGCGGCTCATGCTATTTGCCATAGACGTATGGCACCATAAGTGATGAATACTAAATGGCCATGAAAGTATTTTTGAAAAGTAAGTCCCGTTTATCCATTAGATTTTAGGCGCTCCTATAAGTGATTATGTAACATATTTGCCAGGTCAGAAATTCCTAATAGGAATTCTGAATTTAATTGCCGCATTAATTTGCATAATTTGAATGCTAATTATTATTAATTTATCTAAATATAATTTATTTATACAAGAAGAATTTGTTGGAAACAATTTTGAAATATTTTGCAAGGGAAAGTGTTTGCAAGAATTGGCTTGCTAAATAACTTTTTGGATTTAATTGACATAAATAAATTTATTTATTATTCTTCTAAGATTAAACAGTTTCTATGAGCTCTTATTCAACTAACTATTTGTGAATTAAACCAGTTACAAACAATGTAACATATTTGCCAGTCCAGAAATTCTTAAATGCTGAATTTAATGTTGCAGGGAATTTCTGGCCTGGCAAATATGTTACATTTTGAAAGGAGTTTTTCTTTTAATCCTAATGAAATTTAGAGATTTTGTGAAAAATTTTGTGAAAATCAATTTGTGGAAGGTGAATTTGTATGGTGACTCATATATATGAAGACCTTAAATTAAATAGAAGCATGGTACCGGTACTTCAAAAATATAAAATAAATAAAAGTTAAACCCTAAGTGGTGATGTGGACTCTATTTTAATGTTTGAGTTTCATTTTTGTACAAAGTTCTTATGTATGAAACTCATTTATTATTTTAAAGGCGCTGTCTTCAAGAGCCACCGTAATAAAAATGTAAACTTTTAAACAATTTATTACTTATTTACTAAATTTTGTAAACATTCTATTGAAAATACAACTGGACTGAAATCTAAAATTGGGTTGCATCTTGCATAGAACCACCTATTTTGCAATACCAGTACAGGAGTAACTAATCCATCAGAAAAAAATCTCTTGATTTCTTTTCAATTTTTCAATTTACTTTTTTGTTGACCTGTGTATATATCCCTTTCATTTAACAGAAAACTTAAATACTATTCATGAATTAGAATGTCAAGCATAAAATACGGTAGCATCAATAAATATTAATGTAAAAAGACACTATAAATGGCATAATTCCGAAACAAAAGTTATCGGAACCCATATAATTTCTTATTATGGTTTTGAATAGGGTGAAAATGTCGTTTCTCCTAATTGGTATTATTGCATTTGATATGGTTTTGTGAATAAGGTATGCACGCAGTATACTTATTAATATGTGGGATGTAATGGGGTTGAACACGAAAGCCCTCCTGTTGCTTCCATTTTAATTTCATGCCAGTGTGCACTTATATTATTCTCATTTGCATGTATGATGTCTATGACTCACCCCCTGATTACCAGATCGACAATCATTAAGGCTTATAGATCGAGTTTATTCCTAGGAAAAAAGGGAGGGTTGAGAGGGTAGATAGCCAGGTCAAAGTCAAAAACAACTTCTCTAATATCAAGTGAGTAACAAAGAAATCGCCCTTTGCTAAGGTCACTGACATTGACGTAAAACTTCTTAAATGAAAATTGCGTATTAATTTAATACAGATTGATTTTAGGTATCTGATTTAAATAAATGAACACATGATTATTTTCTCAAATCTTAATTTTAAAATCAAAAATTGGGATCTAGTAGTTTTCTTGAGTTTGACTTATTGGCATATTGACAATTGATTTAAAACTACGAGATTCCGGGAAATATCAGAAATTTTTTTGTATATTGTGTCTTATGCTAAAAATGGAAACTTGTCAGTGATTTATTGTAAGGAAGCATTAAAAGGGAAAGTCCCACTTTGTAGCAAGTAGGCCTAATATTTAAATTGTACACACTTATTAGAGAAGAATGGATGTGACAATAATAATTGCAGCAAAGTTGGCATATTCTAGAAACATGAGGTTTGCAAAATACATATTTGGTGCCATTTTTCTATAAATTTCAGTAGACACTGAAAGTTGGTGGCGCCCTCTAGGACATGCGTGACTACGTGTTCCATGAGAGTGCTACATACTTTCAGTGAACTGGTGCTTGTTTGAGTTTACTATTTTCTACCAAATCCATGTATTCAGGACATTTTATTTAATGATTGGTGGGCTGAAATCCAATTGCAATTCCCATGCCTTTCCTAAGTTTTCATGCTCATACCCCTTCAAACAACCACCTTCTTCCAAAGTGGTACTTTCCCTTTAAAGCTCAAAGCTCAACTTAATACAAGTTATTTTTAAAATCAAAGCTTGGTAACTTAGGTAGCAGCAACAACTTAAAGGGCAAGTACCCTCTGACCTTCGATTTTGCAACCATTGCAATCAACAGCTGCATAAAAGTACACGTATATGCCTGCCTTATTATTTTGTAGTTTCTAACGAGATACTGTATAAAAAGCTTTTACGTTGACATATTTGACCATGCAGAATTTGGCCATAGGATACACAAAAGTGCAAATGTATGAGAGAAAGTTTCTCCTGTTATCAGTGTTTCCTCAAATAATAACTCCAAAGGTAATGTACACTAACAAATAATGTTTTATAATTAGAACTTTCGTATTTTAGAGTCACAATTCAATTTGCAATTTACTGT